>JANAVB010038664.1:0-17500 GCA_029216955.1 Iris pallida | reverse complement strand
TACATGGGCTTGGGCTCAATTCGGATCCAGTCCGGGCTAAAATGGGCTAAAATGGTATAACTGGTGTTCTGCAAAGTCAATAATCTAATAATAATTAATTAACTATTCTAATGGTCATGCTACAACTGGCCCGGTTTTCCTAGTTAGAACACACCGATGGCTTGGCACTCCTTTACCATGGCTAAACACTAGTCTAACATGCTACTGCACTACCCGTGCCATGATTCCTAGTTGTCTTGTATTTCAAAACTCAATTATGGCTAAGTCTAGTCTTCTACCGTAATAACTAACTAATATTTTTATAGAATTCTAAAATCACTATTTAAATCAAATAAATAATAAAAAATTTTCAAAAATTTCGGAAAGGGAGGCTACAGGCTCTCCGAATCCGTGCAACGAATTTGCATTTATGGTGATGAACCTGTCCCCTCAAATTCAGCCAAGTCAAAATGGCTACTTAAACACTCGAAGACTCACCAGTCAGACCAATGAAAGATGCATCATGCAACAGATGCGCCGGTCAGATACCGCGCATCATACAGACGCGTCCATCAGTACCAAGCACCTCATAAAGATGTGCCCTACGCGTCCCCATGTGCCTAGTGGAATGCAGATCAATGCGCCCACTCAAAATGCCCATCACCAGTCAAGAACATTAAATGCGGAAGTCTGATACGACAACAGCCATGACTCGATGACAGAGCAGCAACAGCTTACAAAACGCCGCTGATGTCTGCATCATCATAAATTTTCACTGACGATTACAAGCCATGTGGCCGATCAACCACTTGCATGCGCCTCAAAGCCATGCGCCCAGACTGGTTCGTGACTCCTGAAGGTTACGAGCCAAAGTCTTCTCATGCGCCCAATCCCAGGCGCATCCTGTCAGATCACTCTCCACCAATCCGAGATCTTTGAGCTACGAAAATGCGTCACGTGTCCTTTGACTCAGTTCAGTCCGCGAAGGGTGCTAACCCCCCAAGATCTCAGTAATCGAAGAATCCTCTCAGTCGCCACGTGTTCTCTTTCGCAGCACCAGGCGCTACAGGAAGGATTCAATCCCCAATCAGGGTGCATCAACCATGCGCCCCCGCCAGCATCAGCCACGTATCGTTCCTACACCAGGCATCCGACATATGTGCGCATTATAGAAGCATGGAATTTCAGGACCAGAAATCCTATGCGCCAAACACTACATGCGCCAGAGAGCTCGGACAAAGTACTTCACACAGCAAAACAACAAATATAGACATTGAAAGAGGACTTTTTATTACATATAAAAGTCTATTACATGTCTAGAAAAGATTATACAAGGAGAACTTCTACAAAAAGAAAAGACACTAAGTCTACATCCAGATGCGACGATCATCATGCGCTCTTGAACAAGCGCAGCGATCATCATGCGCTCTTGATCAGGTGCAGCAGCCACCATGCGCTCACAAACGGGCATATCCTTTTCAGTAACTCAGTCATGTGCATTCTCAGTCAGGTGCATTCCACCATGCGCTCTCAAACGGGAGCATCCATTTCAGCAGCTCAGTTATGTGCATCCTCAATTATGTGCATCCCTTCAACAGCCCAGTTATGTGCCACTCTTTCAGCCAGGCTCACCACCGTCTAAATGCTTCGACTAATAAAGCATTTATTGAGCAGAACGAGGGTGGCAATCAACCCTCTAGCTGGATGAAGAGCTCTCCAAACCGAGGAAGAGAGGAGCACCGCAAGCCAATCTGTGGCCAGGGGAGGCTTCGAAAGAGCCTCCAAAGGCGAAGGAAGACCACAATCGAAACCGTGGCTAAAGGAGCAGCTTTCAACACAACCAGAGTGGGCAAAACCCACTTTGAAGGAAGAAAGAGCCCCCAAGCCGCAGCACCGCAATTCCGATCTACGGCTCTTCCAGAATAACGGAGACGAGACTCGAGCATCCCGATCTTTGGATGCAACAGGCACCTTCCGCCTGCCTCGGAAGCCCTCGACTCCGACTTTTGGATGTAACAGTCACCTTCAAGTGCATCAATGAAGACATTGCGTCGCATCTTCACCCTCGGGAGCATCTCATCAACAGAATGCATCCGAGTAAACAAATTTATTTCGGAAGAACGTGAGAGAACGAGAAGCAAACTCTCTCCATGCCACTATTTATAGGTCGAACAAATCAAACCCATGCGCCAAGTGGATGGCTCTCCGAATCCTGTAAATGAATTTGCATTTAATGGATGAACCGGACGCTTCAAATTCTGCCAAATCAAAACGGCTATTTAAAAGCACTCGAAGAACGTAACAGTCACACCATTAAAGACGTGTCACGAAGCGAATGCGCCGACTAGACAGCACATCACACAGACGAGCCCTTCAAATATCAAACGCATCACACAGACGCGCCCTTCAGCACCAAGCGCCTCACAGGCATGCGTCCCCAGTGTGTCCCAATACGACTAGTGGAATGCCGATCGATGTGCCCAGTCAGCTGTCCATCAAATATCGAAAACATTAAATGCTGAAGTCTGACGGAGTCGGCAGCACGACTCTCGAAGACTGAACAGTTGACAGCTTTTTCAGAAAACAAAGCGTCGCCAACGTCACCATTATCATTACTCTTCTCCGACGGTTACAGCCACGTAGCCGCCCAACCACTCACATGCGTCTCCGCAGCTATACGCCCGAAGCTCTGCATGCGCCTCAAAAGCAATGCGCCTCAGGCTTTGCTCTGATCCCTAAAGACAGAAGTAAAGTCACCATCGAAGCTCTGCATGCGCCTCAAAAGCCATACGCCCCAGACTTCTCTCTGATCCCAAAGACAGGAGTAAAGTCACTACTAAAGCCTCGCATGCGCCTCAAAAGCCATACGCCCCGAATGGTTCGTGACTCCTAAAGGTTACGATCCAAAGTCTCCTCATGTGCCCAATCCCAGGCGCATCCTACCAGATCATTCCCCATCAAATCCGAGATCTCCGAGCCATGGGTCGACGACACGTGTCCTTTGACTCAACTCACCCAAGATCTCAGCAATAGAAAGATCTACTTTCCTGCTACGTGCCGGCTCACAACAGCAGCATGAAGAATTCAACCCCTCAATCAGGGCGCATCGTCCATGCGCCTCTATCAGCAATCACCACATGGCTTCCCCACGTCCAGGCGTATCCTACATATACGTGCATGAGCAGCCAGCCTGCAAAGCTATAAATAGAGGGTACATTTCCTTCTCACCCACGAATATACACACAGAGGCAAACATACATCGACAGACAGAGACTTCGCACCACCAGAGAGGCAGATACAGACACTTAACGTCTTCCTTCTCTCAGCAAGCTCCAGCACCCAGAGCAATCTAAACCTTCAGAGAACCAATAATCGTCGTCAGATCGTCAACGGAGTCAACGCATTACCACTCGTTCCATTGGCACAAGAAACCCAGATAAACAAAAGTGTACTCCTAGGACTACATCTAAGTCCTACATTATAACACTGTTCTGTTTGTATTGAAATTTGTAATCAAAAGATTTTAATGGCAAACAAGCTGGCGACTCCGCTGGAGACCTCTTTCTCCTCCACCGAGAAAGCTGTGTCACAATCCGACGATGTGAAGGTGGGATCCTCCCACAAGACGCTGGTCATACGCCTCAATCAACAGGCCTATGAGGAGTTCATCTCTGAAGGCAGTGCGAGTCCTTCGAAGCGGCTGCCAAAGCCGAAGAAGACCCGCCGAGTCTGGGTGCGCAAGGTCGACGCCTCTGGCACCACCACCGAAGGGGATGCGCCGATCCAGTCTTCCCTTCCTGCTGACGTCCTCAGCAACCAAGATGCGCCCACCGGTGCAGCGCATATCTCGGGGAAACGTACGTCTGACCATATTCCCCAACCATCTTCCTCTCAGGCAAGAAAGATGCGTCGACGGAGCAGGGGCGCAGCCAATGCCCCGTACATCACCTCTGATGCGCCGTAGAAGGTCTCTGTCTTTGACAGACTCACTCGCTGTAATGGCAAGGAGAATTTGGATTCTGAATACAATGCGCCCCAGCTGGCTAGTACGAAGAAGTCCAAGGCAGCACGGGCCATGCGCCCCAAACGTGCTATGCCAGCAACAAGCCAGAAGCATGCGCTCACAATCATACGCGCTGCTGATGGTAAGCTGTATAAGGTCGACTCAGGTGCTTCTGCACCAGAAACGAGCTAACCTTCAAAGTCCTTGTCTTACTTGGACGCATCTATTGTATTCACAACCAAGTCGAGCAAGGCAAATCCAGTGGTCCTGAACTCCCGCGCCTCCTCTGGTTGTGCGTCTGAGGTCCGTTCAAGTCACTTTAAATGTTGTTCCCCCACTACTGATCGGGACGCCTGTTTGGTGTTAGATCAGGGGGTACAGCATTCACTTGACCACCCCGGCGCTTGGCCTAGCCATGCGCCTGAAGGGGGTACGAAGGTGGCACTCTCCTTCAACGATCTGCGCAACGTGATCACTCACAAGCGTCGATCAGGAGAGTCGATTGACAAGCATGATGCGCCTCTCATAGGGCACACTTGTACTGTGGTCACCATCAACTGCTGTTGCAAGGCGACAGTCCCACCAAGGCAGTCGGTATTCCAGTGGTTGCAATCATCGACACCCCTCCAACGTCGCCTCGGGGAGAAGGTGTCAACAAAAGAAGAGCCAAGGGTTGCTTCATCCAACATGATCTCTAACTCTTCGTCAGTCCGAAAGGCGACTAACATTCCTCTTCCTCGTCCAAAAGCTAGCTGAGGAAAACTAAGACAGCCGTCTCGTCCTTCGGAGTGTTTGAAGGCACTCGGGGGAGGAAAAAGATCTTGGAGGAAGCTGGGGGTAGTCAGACCCTTATCGAGCCTCCTTCCGAAGACGAAGCTGTCTTCCAAAGCATAGCTGGGGCGGATCTTCTCGAAGTCAGCCTCCCGGACATGGCTGGGGGTCGTCTAGCCCCTGTAGATCTACATCTCGAAGAAGTCCTTCAAGACGAGGGTGTCCCCCAAAACATAGCCGGGGGTCGTCTAGCCCCTGCGAATCTGAGTCTCGAAGACGAAGAAGTCCTTCAAGACGGAACTGAGGGTAATCAGGCCCTTGCAGATGCTTCCGTCGAGAATGTTCTCCAGAACATAGCCGGGAGTGGCCAGGACGAAGCTCCAGGAGAGGCAACTCCCCTACAAGAGAGTGAGGTCGAGAGTGAAGCCTCAACTGATCCATCCACTTCCAGCCGTGTCATGACAGTATACATGGCTGGGGGTGATTCCGAGTCTGATGTGCCGCCACCAGACCTCGTCCAGCGCATGGATACATTAGAGGGAGGACTCAAGACTCTCTCTGCCTCTATGGAAACACTGACTCAAGCAGTATTTGAGATACGGTCAGCTTTGGCCAGGACACCTTCTACCGGTCCCGACCCAGGGGCCAATGGAGAATCAAGTGTACCCCTTTAACGGGTATCCTTGGATACGGATCGCCGGGAAGCACCTCGGACATTGGAGCCCTCAAATGCTCAACTTCAGGTGGTACCACCTTCCCCGACTCCCAGCTCCACGGAAGACGTGGTCGAGATGATCAGGGACTTGCGCGAGCGCTTTGAGTCCAAGACGAGACAAGAGGAGCGCCAAAAGATGGGCATCCCCCAACCTTATCCCCTCGAATGGAACAAGGTGGTTTATCCTCCTAAGTATAAACCACAGACACTGACACCCTACGACGGGAAAGACTCTCCGCGTCACTATCTGACACACTTCCAGTCTCAGATGGGACATCTTTCGAAGGAGGACACGCTACTTACCAGCATATTTGTCGGGGCACTGAAGGGAGTGGCGTATGACTGGTACTGCAGCCTCCCCGATAATTCCATATCTTCCTTTGACGACCTGATACGCCTTTTTCTCGACCGTTTCTACGACGGTGGAAAGGACATGACAATGGCGTCCCTTATAGAGATACGCCAGAAGGAGAAGGAAACAGTTCGAGTGTTCATCGAACGCTTCCGACAGGCCTGCTTCAGACTGCCTCCGGACATGCCAGAACATGCCCTCCTCTCCTCCTGCAGCATAAACATGCTGCCTACAGTCAAACTCTGGCTCAACTCTACTCTTCCTCCCGACTGGAGCTCCTTGATCATCGAAGCAGAAGCCGCAGAAAGAAGGCGACCAATGCTTATCTTCTGGGAGTCAGTTTCCCTGCCTTTGAGGATAAGGAAAATGGCCTGCAGCCAACAACCCTGGACGAGAGACAAAGGGGAAATAGGCATTGACTGTCAATGCCTCAAAAGGTGCGTCAGCACCTACTCAGAAGCCTCCACTTGCACAAAGGCCAAAGGAGGTTTATTCATTCAACGACGAAGACACCCTGTAACTCTTTGAGATACTGAAGCAGGGTGACAAGATCAAGCTGTCGGACCCGAAGCGTCCCGACGAGGTTGGGAAAGTGGACAACCCGAGGTACTGTCACTACCATCGGTTTGTCGGACACCCAACCAAGGACTGTTATGTCCTCAAGAATTACATCCAGCGTATAATTAATACGGATGTAATCTCTGTCGACTACGAAGAGAAGACGGTGTCAGCCAACGTAGTGTCACTCCAGTTCGGCACCTTGCCGCCAACTACGACACAAGATGGCGTCGTCCCCATCCCTAAGGCGACAATGAAGGTGGTTAACTTACCACCTGCTCGTGACAACGTGAGTGGACTCATCCCACTCACCACATCCCGGGGAGAGATCTTATAGGTTCACCCTGATCTTGTCTCCGAGGTGACTTAACCGGAGGTACGCCCTACCTCCAAATCCAAAGGTAGGAAGATCAAGTCTTGCCGTATGGTCTCTTCCTCAGCGGAAGAGGCACTTTCTGTACAGACACGTTCACAACAGAACACCCAACCCGACAAAGCTGCTGTCGAGGTGGTGCCTCCTTGCACCGTCCCTGCTGTCCAGGACGAGGGCCCGTCTAAGCCCCCAGCAGCCAATAGTAGAAGCATGTAGAGGCCCATTTCGATAGGCCTCTGCGAAAGGAGAATGCTTCGGGGTTAGCCTAGCCCCACAACTTCGACATACTGGTACAACTGGCCAGTACTCCTGCCCACCTATCTCGTTTGAGCTCCTTCGTCTTTCCAAAGACACCCGAGAAGCTCTCTGTGAAGCTCTGAAGGATGCTGAGTCCTTTATCAGTCAAGTCAAGCAGACTGAAGATCTCCCAATTGCGTGTGCGCACTACCATTGTGGATGAGGTTATCCCCAACAAAACCTTCCCAACAAGACATGCTGCTCAAGCACAACCGACACAACAGGCTGCTATACTATACAGGGTATATCGGTTCAGTCAAGGTGAAGCGGATTCAGATCGATCCGGGGTCTTCCCTCAGCATCATTCTGAAGATGCTGCTCTCAACACTGGGGATCCCAATGTACCGACTGGCGCCTTCCAATACGACAATCAGTGGCTTCAACGCTAGCAAAAGCGAACCACTGGGCAAAATACAACTAAAGTGCCACATCGGTAACCTCAGAACCGAGGTTACTTGTTATGTCGTGGATGCCGAAGTCAACTACAACCTTCTGTTGGGTCATCCATGGCTGCATGAGTACATGGTGGTGCCATCCACGCTCCACCAATGTATGAAGTACGTGTCCACCAACAACGTCATCCGGACGGAGTTCGCGGACATCGATCCTTTCAAAGGGATTGAAGCCTACTTCATCGATTTTGACTTGTACAAGTCACCTGACGAGGAGGAAGCCAATGATGCTGACGACGAAGCAGAAATGGCAGCAGAGCCGGACATGGAGCCTGAGGTGACTCCCGACGCTCCTTTGAAGATCCGACTCAAAGGCAAACCGCCTCAGAAGTTGCCTCCCATGAGCATTAAGCTGCCCGGGAAAGCACCAACTGCTCCTAAAGCTCTCTTGAAGATGACTCAAGGGAAAGCCTCCTCAAACATCGGCTCCCCTTGTGGCAAAACTACAGGGGAAGGCGCCAATCACCGGAGGCACAGTAGAGGCACCTCTGAAGGTGCGTCTTAAAGGCAAGCTGCCGCCATCCAAGCTGCCAAAAAAGGCCCACATAGTCCTCTCGGACTCCAAGACCAACGCTGTGGTGGACTCTTCCGATCCTACCCCAGTACTCACAGACGAAGAGCTAGGGGAATATATCTATGCTGATGTAGATGCACCCTCTCTGGACAATGTAATCCCGTGGGATAAAATCTCGTATTTTATCAATAATAGAGTGTTTTAATTATTCTAGTCTTCCATATTGGAATGCCATGTATACATTAGATAATGCTCTACGGTCATTGTAAACACAAATAACGACCGTCCATCATGTAAATCGAGTAGTCCATCCCAAGGGGTCTGTTTCATAGTCCCGCTACGGAGTTGAGACGAAAAATCCATCATCTTCGACAAAGTTGAGCGTCATCAAGACCTCCCGCCACTCGAGCCAGAACCAGATACCGACAGAATACAAGTCTATCGATACACGGATAAGGCAAAGTACCTCATCCAAAAGATGGGTTACGACCTAAAAAGCAACAAAGGCCTGAACTACGGCAAGGGTCGACGTCTCCCTCTCCGGCTTCCAACACCTAAAGGAAAGCCGTAGGACTACTACAATAGAACTCGACGGGGGGTAGGCTATGTCACGCCACCGTCAACTCCAGAGAGTTCAGACGCGGAAGAAGTAGAACATTCTCAATCATCTGAAGCATCAACGTGGGATTCCGATACCAGTATCGGCTCAGTCTTCAAGAGAGTGCTATCAGCCAACATGACATCCGCACGATCTCAAGAAGATAAAGGCGAAGACCACACGCCAGAATTCTTCAAAGAAGAACCCTGGGCTCAACGCCTAGGAGAACAGTGGGAGTCTCGTTTTAAATTATGTGAACCTCCCACAGAAGACGAAGTCGAGCAGATCGACCTTGGGGATGGATCTTCTTCCAAACCCATCTTCGTCAGCAAAAGCCTAAAGGAGAAGACCGAGAATCTTTAATCCAGCTGGCTAAAGAGTATATCGACGTCTTCGCCTGGAGCTACGAAGATATGCCGGGGCTCGATCCCAGATCACGATGCATAGGCTTAACATTTTACCTGATGCCAAGCCTATCAAACAAACAACAGCGGCGCTTTCGTCCGGACATCATGAACGCCATCGATCAGGAGGTGGACAAACTCTTGACTAGCGGCTTCATCCGTGAAGAACAATACCCAGATTGGGTAGCCAATGTCGTCCCTGTCACCAAGAAGAATGGGAAGATACGAGTTTGTATCGACTTCAGGGACCTCAACTCTGCTTGCCCGAAGGACGAATTCTCGCTTCCAATCACCGACGTGATGATCGACAACACATGTGGCTTCGAACGCATGTCTTTCATGGATGGGTATTCGGGCTACAACCAGATCAAGATGTTCTCTGATGACGCAAAATACACGTCATTCAGGACTCCAAAGGGTGTTTTCTGCTACACAGTGATGCCCTTCGGCTTGAAGAATACTGGTACGACATACCAACGAGCTATTAGCACCATTTTTCGTCAGCATCTTCGTAAGACAGTCGAATGCTATATTGACGACATCGCAGTCAAGAGCCGTCTCAAAGGAGATCACTTGCAAGACAGTCTTCGATCTCATGCGGGCACATCAACTCAAGATGAACCCCGCTAAATCCTTCCTAGGGGTTTCTAGCAGAAAGTTCTTGGGCTTTATTATCATGGTGAAAGGCATTCATGTCGATCCCGAGAAGACCAAAGCTATCCTTGACATGGACCCTCCAAAGAAAATTCGAGTAATTCGAGGCCTGCAGGGGCGTCTGGCATATATCCGGAGGTTCATAGCAAACCTTTCCGGAAAATGTCGACCCTTCACTCAGCTCATGAAGAAGGGACTCTCTTACGTCTGGACAGAGAAATGCCAAAAAGCTTTCGATGACATCAAAGCTTACCTGACGAGCCCGCCAGTCTTGGTGGCACCTATCGCCGGTAAACCATTTCGCATCTACGTCCGTGCCATGAATCATTCCCTCGGCGCTCTGCTAGCTCAGAACAGCGATACAGGCTATGAGCAAGCAATCTACTACCTCAGTCGAACTCTGATCGAGGTCGAACACCGGTACAACCCCGTTGAAAAGGAGTGCTTGGCTTTGGTATTTGCCATCCAAAAGACTCGTCATTATGTCTCGGGCCAGACAATTTATGTTATTTTTCGAGTTAATCCGCTCAGAGTCCTCATGACGAAGCCAGGATCATTAAACTCTCGGCTTGCCACATGGGCGATCTTGCTAACGCCATACAACATGGTGTTTGTTCCACAAAAAGCTGTTAAGGGTCAAGCTCTGGCCGACTTTTTAGCTGCACACCCCATCCCAGAGTCCTCAAGACTCTATGAAGACATCCCGGATGAGGTCCAAGAATCAAACGTCACGGAAGAAGGCTCTGTCTGGCGGATATTTTTCGATGGTGCTTTAAGAACAGGCCCCAAAGGCTAAATCATCGCAGGAGTGGGGGTGGTATTAGTCTCCTCCGATCAGCTGGTCATCCAGCGTACTTACTCCCTTTCGAAGTCGTGCTCCAATAATGTTGTCGAGTACAACGCACTCATTATGGGAATCCAACTGGCGCAACAGCTGGGGGTGAATCATCTGGAAGCCAACGGTGACTCAAAACTCGTCGTAAACCAGATCAGAGGGCAATACGAGGTTCACCATGAAGATCTGATCCCTTACCATGAAGTTGCATTAAACATCATTTCAACCTTTACCGGGTTCTTCATCGAACACCTACCTCGTCTACAAAATCTGGAGGCTGATGCTCTGGCTGGCCTCGCAGCCTCCTTGGCAGCACCCTTCGGGACTCAATACTACGTCACGATAGTTGGTCGAGACTTGGTCTATCCTAAAAACAACCTGTGCTCACGAGTGGCCCATGCCATGTCAACAAGTGTCGGTGTTAACGTCCGAGACTGGAGATTCCCGTTCATCGACTTCGTTGTCTACGGAATTCTCCCAGAGGACCCGAAAGAAGCTGTCTCTGTCAGGAGACGCTCTATTTGATTCTACTACGATACAGCCACTAAAATGCTGTACCGACGCTCCTACGATGGACTTCTCCTTCGATGTTTGTCCAACGAAGAAGCAGCCGAAGCCCTTCGAGAAGCTCACGATGGAACCTGCGGGGCCCATCAACCTGGCCCTAAGTTGCAGGACCGACTGAGATGCATGGGCTACTACTGGCCAACCATAGCCGCTGACACTGTCGACTATGCTAAGAAGTACCATACGTGCCAGCTTCACGCAGACTTCATTCATACACCGTCAGAACCACTATATCCTACAGTCGCCTCCTGGCCCTTCGAAGCTTTGGTATAGACATTGTGGGATCGATCACCCCTCCTTCATCGAGAGGACATCTCTTCATCCTAGCCATCACCGACTACTTCTCCAAATGGGCAGAAGTAGTTCCACTGGCAAAAGTGAAAAGCTCCAGAGTGATCAGCTTCATCAAGTACCATGTCATCTACCGTTTCGGGGTACCCCAGAGGATCATCTACGATAATGGTCCTCAGTTCATAAGCTATGCTTTCAGCAGATTCTGTGACAAGAATCGCATTTAAAACGTGGCATCAACCGCCTACAATCCGGCAGCAAACGGATTGGCCGAGGCGTTCAACAAGACTATCGTCAGGATACTCCAAAAGGTTGTGTCATCCAACAAACGCGACTGGGACGAAAAGCTCGGCGAATACCTTTGGCCTACCGTACAACGGTACGGACCCCGACAGGCAATACACCATTTTCTTTGGTCTAAGGGAGCGAAGCGGTACCGCCTCTCGAGATCCAGATACCCTCACTCTGCGTAGCAATCACAAACCAACTCACAGAAGAGGACAATCAACGTCGTCGTCTGCAGAAACTGGAGGCACTTGACGAAAAGCGTCTCCTAGCTCAACAACGCATCAAACTCTACCAAGCCCGTATATCACAGGCTTTCAACAAGAAGGTCAAGCAGAGGACTTTCCAAGTAGGCGACCTGGTTCTGGCAGTCAGGAGGCCGATGGTGTTGACTCATAAAACACCAGGAAAGTTCGAGCCCAAGTGGGAAGGACCTTTCATCATAGAGACGGTATACTCAAAAGGTGCTTACCGCCTCGCCAAACCTAATGGGGACTTGTTCATGATGCCCATCAACGGCAAGTTCCTAAAGAAGTACTACTCTTGACATCTTTCAGACATGTACTTCCACAAGGGGATCTGTGGACCCAATCATCAGGGCTCACATATAATTCCCTTCCACAAAATTATACGCTTCCGGAACCCAGCTGTTCCGTGGCATCCTCCAGTAGAAGGACAACCACGTCCACATCACCTCTGAGTTGTCCCCCTACACCCTATAAAGCGGAATCTTAAATTCCATACGACTACGCTACCCATCATATTTACCACGTCCACATTAGCTCTGAGTAAACATCCCGTACAGACAACCCTTGCATTGCCGTACATTAATTGCAGAACTTCCACGTCCACATTACCTCTGAGTAGTTCCGCGTATCCTCCAGAGTCATTTCTACCACGACCATAACACCTCTGAGTAGGAAGATTCTATCATTTGAATCCCATATTTGCCATGTCCACACCACCTCTGAGCAAACATGTTGGTTCTCTCAAACTTATTATCTGTACCTAAAAACCAAGGTACATAAAAGATAATAGGTCCACACAAATCATCAAGTTCATGACAACAAAAATGAATATATCACCGAAAATTATGTATTTTTTTATTCTAAAAAAGAGAGTAAAGGATTACACCATCCCCAATAAGAGTTACAAATACACAAAAAGAAGAGACTACAATCCCTAAACATCCCCAGGGTTGGCTGAAAGCTCTTCAATTCGATGCCTCAAGTCTGCCGCCCGAGTCTCCACGGTCGCCAAGACTCGGCGTTCATCTTCTTGACGCATCGCTTCAATGGCCTCAGGAGAAGTGTCATTCTCATGCTTCTCATCCAACTGCTGTCGCTGCTGAGCCAGAGCAAGAGCCCGGTGGGTGAAAGCTGCCTCCTCCTTCTTGAATGCTACGTGTTCAGTCTGGACACGTTCGACGTCTAATAGGAGTCAGGCCCGCTGGTCCTCAAGGCGGCGGAACTGGGCATCAATCTCCACGATACTAGCGTCCAACGTAGCTCGCGCCTCCATCGTCTCCCGTGTAGACTGAGACAACCGCTCCACTGCAGCTTTAGTCTCAGCCACTTCGTGTTCCCAGACACTCATAGTGGCCTGGTAAGAAGACTCAGCCTCAGCGATCATCTTTTCCTTCTCCGCATCTATCAGGACGGAGAGGTCGTTTCGCTGGATGTACTGAAATTCGGAAAGCCGCTGGTCCAACCCAACCACCGAGGCTTCTAGAATGTCGGCCATATGATCATGGCCCTGATAAAGACGGATCAGGTTGATATGAGGCATTGCCAGAGTTCTTGCCGTCGCAAAGCTCCCATTGGCGTCCATCACTGCCGATATGCCCCTCTGCAGCATTTTATACACCGCCTCGATGATGAATTTTACATATTTATCTGCATCCGCCAGCACCTGCGACGTCATAGCAGGAGTCGGAGGAGCTGTTTTAGAAGGCAGACCGCAAGAAGGCCCGCCTGCCTCAATCTGCGAGGCTGGATCCTCGGCAGCAACAGGCTCTTCATCAACAGGGGCTTGACTACTAACCCGAAAAGCCAAAGGAATAGGAGAAGCCGAAACAGGCGTCGAGATAGTACCCAAAGTAGAAGGAGCGACAGAGGGTTCCATTAAACCCTTACCCTTCCCAAACTCGGAAGAACCACCGATGTCAGTAGCAACCTCATCAGCCCCAACGTGCTATCAGCAGCAAGTACGGGATATTCCTTCTCTGGCAGAACGGAGAGATCAACATTTGTCTCCTGACCCGCCCTTGGAGTCAGGACCACCAGACGAGTCTCACTTTCCTTATCAAATCCCTCTACAGGGACAGGATCTGTCGCTACCTCCTGATCGGTAGCCACCTCAGCTTCTGCTGCTGAGTCTGGGGTAGGGCTCGGCAATGCTGCAGCCGACCTTCCCTCATTATGACAAGGAGGGGAATCAACCCTCTCCTCTATTCGAACCACATATGTTGCCCCCACAACAGACTTTTGCAATTCTAGAGCGACGTCATCTGAAGACGACGAACCCCACTCCACTTCATCATCAGAAAGCCTCGTGTCCGCTGGACCCTCGATGTCCAAGGTCCCCGCGGCAGCCTTCACCATCTCGGAAGCTGCTGCATCCTCAGCTTCTCTTCTAACATAATATGGGGATGCCGGAATCTCCACGACAACGACATCATCTGGAATCTCCTCCATGGGAGAAATAGTGATCGGCAAAATGCGCTCTTCAGATGGGCCCGCCACCTCCTTTGGCCTGCTGCCACCAGATTTTAGATTACGGGGTCTCCGTTTGAGCGGCTCCTACAAAAAGAAAGCATAAGTCACACGAAATGTTGCACCCGAATCGGACTATGTGGGACACCTTTACCTCCGTTGGTGTCGAGTCCGACGATACAGTCGGTGATGATGCCTTTTTCTGCCTTTTTGACGCAGAAGAGCCGGCCTCTGCACCCGCACGTCTTTTTGGTTGATCAACCGAGGGTTCTGCCTGACCCCCTGGGGATACGACAGGGGCACCTCGATGACCCACCTCTGGCGGACGGTACGATCGAGCCCTCACCGATACGTTCCCGGCCACCGCTAACTTGGTGCCTGCAATAAGACTGGTTTCCCTATCGTATCCGGAAGGTGCGACAGCCATAACACAGTAAAATTTGGCGACCGAAAAAAGAATCGGCGGTCGCAGATTCTGGACGGGCAGCATAAAACAAGCTCCGTTACATCCGACATTGTAGTAATGCCAAGCTCGTGCACCATCCAACAAACTTCCAGCATACCCCAGGGTGATACTGGGATTATCCAACATCAGCTGAGCATAACCGAATTGCCGTACAAAATGGTTCGATAAATACGGTTTCAGATAGCACTGATTCCTATTTCGGTACACCAGATGGGACGGCCGAATACTTTGCAACCAGCGGAATCCCCATGAAGGTAGAATGGTGGTGTCTTCACCCGAATCCATTAAATCTTCGTCGGCCTCAAAATTCAAAAAGACTGGACCAACTTTGGTGATCTCCCACCCCTGAAGGTGGGATAAAACTTTTCTGCAAACAGGAACGCCAGTATGCGACCAGTTCCTCTGACGGAAACGGCGGAGGAATACATCCCCGACCCTGTAATCTTCTTCCGAACCCGGACTCATCACATTGGGATGGTGTAAAATTAACCACCCCATCAATAATGAAATGGTAATTCGGTCTGAGGGAAGTTGTCATTCCTACCTAGGTCATGAACCACATTTCCCACAAATTCTCGTAAACCTCGCAGCAGGTTACACATCATTACGGAAAGCAGAGCCAAGCGCCGGCCAAAGACCAACTTCACAGCTGGCAGGATCAAGTTCCGGGTCACCCTTTCTACAAAGCGGGACCCGCCCGAGAAGACCTAATCCCGAAGCCAAACCATAAGATATGCGGCTAAAACTGCTTTCGACGACATCCGATGAGTAAGGTGCCAGAAACAGCTATAGGAGCGTTCATCCGACTGCTGGTCCTCGTTCTTCCGGGGATTCTTCTCACCTAACCTGCTCATTTAGGAGAGCACTTCGCTACGAGAGCGCTGGCGGAGTGGAAAACTGCGAGGGATCCTCCTTGTCTTACTTAAAGACATAATCTCTCCAAGCGGTCACATGAGGCTGCAACCCGCTCTTATCCCTCTTCTGCATATAGTAATGATGACTCGCCACTTCCTTGAAGATGGCCATCATTTCCTCAGCTTTGTCCCCCAGGACTTAGAACTCCTCGTTGGTCGAAAAGTACTCCTCATAAGGTTCTGATCCCCAAGGGAGCTTGGATACCTCGTACAATTCATGTAGTACAAGTCCTAGCTCCCCCACCGGAGTGAAGAAGGTCCCGATATGGGTATCAAATATCTCCAGGAGCACGAGGAACATATGCCTATTAATGTCAACATCGGCTTGAGTAGAACGGACTGCGACAATCAGCCCAATCTCTCGGAGCTCAGTCTGAAACCGTCCAGAGTGTCAGTTTATCCCATTTGGAAATGAAATGACACCAACCCTCTACCCGAAATTCTTTCTTCGGGTATGATCGCTCCATCAACAGCATGCAATTTGCAAAAGTCGAGGCACCAAAAGCAAATGTATTGATGGGAACGTCACTATAAATGCTCCCAGGACGTAGAGTCCGCCAGATGAAAGAAGGCCCAGACTGCACGGCGGCCAAAGTATCCCTTTGATCGGAGGTAGAGTCGATCTTGATGATGCCTGCCACCGCTCCCGCCTGAGATGGGGTTAGATCCCAAGACATCCTCCTCTTGGAAGCAAGACGACAGAAAGCCGTCAAAGGCCATTGACGTTCGAGTTGCTTAACAGTCATATGCACTCCCCTTGCTGTAAAGAACCAGTCTTCCTTGACTTTCAACACCTTTGCTTCAATGGAAGTAAGGCGGTCCCCAAACAGGAACTCAGGCTTCAAGAAGGTCACTTTATCAGAAGTGACAGATTTTAAGACGCCACGTTCCATCATCCGTTTGAGGAACCCATGATGTTGTTCCCGAATTTGAGTCATTCTTTCGGGATGCTGACCTAGCATAATAGCAGCTTGAGCAGGGTTTATCACTTCCTCATCGTAATCTACGCCCATCTGGCAGAGGACAGCGTCCAGCAGCACTTCATTCAAAAGTGGGACAGTCATAGATATTGGCAAAGATTCAAGGATGTTAGAAACAACAAAAGAATCTGAGCCTCGTTCTCATCAAAAGCACAAAAGTGCATCTGAAAAAGGAGCTTCGGCGCATCATCAGGGTCTAAACCTATGCACGTCAGCAGTAGAGCTTCGGCGCATCATCAGGGTTTAAACCCATGTGCGTCAGCAGTAGAGCCTCAGCGCATCATCAGGGTCTAAACCCATGCGCGTCAGCAGTAGAGCCTCGGCGCATCTTCAGGGTTTAAAACCCATGTGCGTCAGTAGTAGAGCCTCGACGCATCTTCAGGGTTCAAACCCATGCGCGTCGGCGGAAAAACCTCAGCACATCATCAGGACTCAAGGTCCATACGCGTTGGCGTATGTGAAGATATGGTAAAGGATGATGAAACTCACCAACCACCGCTGGCCGAACGTCGACAGGCGGACGGGGAACATCAGCTGCGGTAGCCTCTACAGGCTCTTTTCCTTTGTCACGTCCCTTGCCACCGCCGCGAGGAGTCTTGGGAGCCATTCCTTGAGAGAAGACAGTTAGGGTTTTTGGGAAGAAGAACTCTAAAAGGCAAAAGCAAAGAGAGGAAGAACTCTCTATCTCTCCATCTCACGCCTATTTATTGGCTCGATCGCACGTGTGAATCGATGAAGTGTGACATCAGCCGTCGCCTTGGGTTCTGTGAGGAGATAA
>JANAVB010038663.1:0-54004 GCA_029216955.1 Iris pallida | reverse complement strand
ACGCCGCCGCCAGGAGCTCCTCCTCATCCCTTCCCACATTACAACCACCCTTTCTGTTGCTATCACCAGAACCCTAACCTTAACCCTAATCTAGCTTAACATCTCCCAGCCGCCAACGAAGCTGGACCCCTCCGCCCGCTTCATCACCCGCCGCCACCTACGGCGAACCCCTGCACTCCCTACGGAGGATGTTGTTTCCCCACCACCTCCCCGCGGGCCCCACTCCGCCTCCGTACTACCACTGTGGCGCGGCCTCCGCAGGAGGAGGAAGAGTAGGAGGGGCGGCGGGTTGGTTTCCAGCGGCGGAGTTGACTGGCCAGTACGGATCTCCTCCGGCGGTGGGGTACGGTCCTCCGATCCCTCCAAGACCTTCCAATGGGCTTGGTGCTGTGGTTACTCCCCCAGCCTTACCTGCACATTGGAGACCCCTATCTTACTCGGGTGGCAAAAAGAAGCACTCAAAGAAAACCACAAAGGTGGTGCAATCAGCATATTGTGAGGTCTACAAGGTCAATTGCACCTGTGAAGAAGACCTCAACTCCCACAAGCAAGGTAAGAAGCACATAAAGCAGCTTCAGAAACTACTACAGGAGTCTACTACACAAAATCTGTACAGGAGTCTACTACACCAAAATCTGCTGAGGTGAAGGAACCTGCAGTTGGTAGCAAGGGAAAGGCTGTAGCAACAGGTGAGAAGAAGAGAAAGAAAGCCCTGCCCGCAACAGAGGAGGACCTGGAGACGAAGAAAAGAAATTACTGGAATGTGGGGCAGCACCAGAAAATGTGAGAGTCTGCACCATCTGTTACGTCGTCGTGAACAGTCAGGCAGTCTACGACACTCATGTTGCTGGACAGAAGCATATAGCAAATGTGAAGCAGCAGCAGCAGCAGGAGCAGGAAGCAGTAGCGGCTAGTTAGGATAGCAAATGATTGCAAGTTTGTTGTATGTCGACCTTGAGATATAGTTTAGGGTCCGTTTGGATATGCTTTCTGAAATTTCTTTCTGAAAACAGTTTTCTGAAAGTAAGTTATAAAGTTGTTTTCTGAGTATAAATTTTTTGAGTTTGTGTTTGGTTACTTTCATCTGAAAAATAATTTTAAAATATAAAAGTTGAAAAATGTGTTTGGTAAATTTTTTTATAGAAATTACAGCTGCATCTAATGTTCGTGTCCAACTAAAGGACCTCTTCATCGTGTCTACTACTTGTGTCTAGCTGTGTCTACTGCACATGCAGAGTTCGTGTCCCTGAGTCCATCGTTGTGTCTACTGCTCTTGAACATCACACGGACACGGGGTCGTGAAGGCAAATCAAAATCACAAAAAGTACTCCATTAATGTTAAAAACAAATAATTTTGCAATGGAAGGACAGGAGCGAGAATGCCTAAAAAAAATTAAAAATAATATCATCACGGGGCTGTGATTAAACAGGGCTCTGAAAGCATAATGCCCGACCAAATAGCCCGTAAACATGATTGCCACGACATGTACACCTGCGAAAAGAAGAACGAGCTGTCTATTAAGGCCTTCAGTAACTGTCTTCCGAAAAAAAAAAATTATTTCACTTTTTATCTCCCCAGTTTCATGAACAAAAAAACCAAATTAGCATAAATTAGCATTTAAAAGGACCAAAAGCCGCTTTATGGGATTAACACACATCTGATATATTTTGAATATATCTGAAAGAAATTTCTAAATCCAGAAGGTATGCTTCACAACCCAGTTCGGAGACTCCGGACCTGCAGTCGGACTGGAAAACTGGTGACCCTGTAACTAATCCGATCCGGGTGAACATTTGTACCGTTTTTTTATCAAATCGGTCAAAAACCAATTGAACTGGCCAATTTTTATACACTCGTACAACAAGTCAGGTCTTGAAAACAGGACCGGGTTACTCATAAAAAGCCAATAAACTGGTTTTTGTCTGGGCTTTCAAGACTAGCAAAATGACCCAATGATCAATTTTCCACCTGATGTGGGGGACTCGAACAGTCTCATGTATATGTATACTACAGGAATGTTATCATGTGAGTAAAGACTATAGAGCTAAAGTTTGGCTTTCATAATTTTTAAATGTTGAATTTATATGGTTTACTAAGGAAGTTTTATTATTTATTTTTTCTAATATGGTGTCTAGAATTTAGTTTCAATACTTTAATCCCTTCCTGAAGGTTTCTTACCATTTCTTTTTTTTTTCCCTACATTATTGGTTTGAAGCATGGTCATTTCCATACTTTCCAATCTGTGATGCGTGATGCATCACAAACTTCTTTCTTTTTGTACACTTCTGATCTTAGTGATATTCTGATTACATTCTACTTAGAAAATAATATAATAATAATAATAATAATAATAATAATAATATTATTATTATTATTATTATTATTATTATTATTATTATATTCCTTTGACCCACTGGTCGGACCCGTAACCTAATGACTTGGAGCCTTGATCGTAGGGGTGAGCATTCGGTTTATTCAGTTTAAACCGAACCACAATAGTCAAAACTGAATAAATCGAAATTCTAAAAATTCAATACCGAAACCGAACCAAATAATCGATTCGGTTTGACTTAATGGGTTCGGTCCAAAGTTAGGATTGTGGTTAAATTATATTAAAAATTATAACTTTTGTAGACATATTTGTTATATTTCAAAATTGAATCCAAAGTTGGACTAGTTATTAAATTTTCAAATTTGGACTTCAAACACATACATAGAATTGTTGTATTCAAAGCATACACATTTTTAATCAAAATACATGCATAGAATTGAGAAAATTTATATAATTTTATAAGTCTTATTCGGTTTTAGACCAAAACCGAAGCCGAAATCGAAAACCGAAACCGAATAAGGAATTTTAGTATTTTCAAAATGGAAACCAAATTGAAATTGTTTCAAACTGAACCAAATCTCCTGTTCGGTTCGGTTCGGTTTTCGATCCATGATCGAATAATGCTGACCCCTACAAGTTGACCGGGTCGATGTCCCGCCTGATAACTATGGTTACAAGATGTCAATTTTAGGAGAGCACTGACTGATGAAGTTCCTAGCTATAGTTCTCAAATTAAACACTTGAAATATTCCACAAAAGTTTTGAAACCATAAAGTTTTCTAGCTATAGTTGTCAACAAAAATGAACATTTGCTCACGACTTCTTAAAACTTTACATTCATGTTATATTTTTGACCTCATGTTCTTGCCACTATAAGCATATTGCTGCTTGAACAACTTGCAGCAATAGTGTTGGACATACCGAGGTTGCCTGATAAGTGTGATCCGGGCTGTGGGGATGACGGACAATGTGACCAAGATGGCAAGGCAAATATAGATTCAAGAACTAAATATTTCACCTTTTGGGTATCCGAGACCCTACAAAATTCTGTTGTTGCAATTTACAGCTTCTTTAATAAGTAACAAGCCTTGCCAATCCATCAATAATTGTCACTACTTGGCCAATTATTGAATAACAAAATTAAATTTTGGAATATATAGAGGTTTCGTCTAATGATTGTTAAATGTTAGCATTTTCTATCTAGACTTTTTCATTATGAGCCCCTCAAATCTTACTCATTTTGACATAAGTCCACAATCTTGTTATTTGGAAGGAAACCCCTCAAATCTTTGTTCATTTCAACATAAGCCCCACCGTTAGATTATGTCCAAGTCAAAATGTCCTACCCCTATAATTAATCTTATCCATATCATGTAAGGACAACTTTGTCTTTAAGGTTTTGTGTGATGGGTTTGTAGGATTTTAGGTTGAAGAAAATGTGGGAGAGGAATGACCAAGAGAGGAGGGGGGCTTGCCGAGAGAGGTAGAGGGAGAGCATCACCATGTAGCCAAGGGAGGAAGGAGGAGGAAGGATGGGGGGATCGAGGATGGACATGGGTTTGTCGGATTTGCGGTTGAAGGAGCAGGGGAGGAAGTTTACACAGGTTGTGAATGAGGTTAGGTTAAATAATGGACAATGATGGATTAGGATTTTGATGGGTTTGAGGATGAAGAGGGGAGAGGGATGGTAAAATAATATAAAATTAATTAACTTTAACGAATGCTCGTGTATCAGTGCGCCCTTAATTGCATGAGCATATTAGTAATAATCTTAATGATTTAGGGGTCTCCTTCCAAATAACAAGACTCAAAGGGCTTATGTTGAAAATAGGCAAGATTTGAACGTCTTATATCTAAAGAAAACCTTTCTATTTTTTACTTTCGTACGGAAATATGGATTTGTAGGAGATGCAATTTTTTACTTTATATGGATTTTTCTTAGCGATTACACAATTCTAACGAACAATCAACACAGCTTTAGTATATTGGTTTTATGATACAAATTTGATCTGAACTGATCAAATTAAGGTACAATGATTCCCTAACTAAATACTCAAAATGGTGTAGAGTAATTCTATGGAAGGGATAAAATTGGTAAACATGATGGATATCACTACATAAATATTTAATTATCTACAAAGAGGACATTATAAACATAAGCGAGAACTTTCTATCTACTAGGATTTGGAAACAATTAAATGCTTTTGAAGAAATCCTAAGAACAGTAAACCATCTATCCAATATTGATGATAAGGGTAAGGGAGAAACATCAGCCACATGATGCCCACTTGAAGGGAGGAAAGGCACTACGAAGAATTTCTTGGCAAACAATAATAAAGAGAGAGAGAGAGTTTCAATTCTTTTACAGTAGAAGGGAGCCAAGTGGAAGCGAGCCAAGAAGACAATGTTAATAATGCCTAATCTTCAGCTCCCGGGAAGGCACCACTTTAGACCCTTGTTAGCAATCACCCGCTCGTATTATATCGGAATTTTTTCGTATCTTTCAGAAACGTATAGTACTTGCGTACTTTTGACAAATTCAAATCAATATGTAAATTTTAAGCATCCAAAGTTTTAAACGTGTTCCGTATAAATTATTGAATAATTTGGTACAAAAAACGTGGTGGGAACATGTTCAATTAACCAAATTTGACAACATATTTAAAATGTGAAGTTCCTAACCTTATTATTTCTATTTTGACCGAATTTTTGAACGTATTTTATTTGCACTGACCCGATTTACACTCATACTTTTGTTGTCCCAGATTTTTTTTGTTTGCCGAATTGCTAACAAGGCTTTAGACACCGGGATCTCCGTGGATAAGGTAGTAATCCCTTCACATCCCACAATCACATATCCTTTGGATCATGGGTCTCACAATTCCAATGGCTTAATTGGATCAGGTGGTGAATACAGGTTTTAAAAATTACTTTTATTTTTTCAGTACATGTTGGATTGGGCTTGGGTCAACGATGGACCATAATCCGTTCATAATAATAAAAGATTGTTTTTATTTATTTTTTAAAGTTTATTCAAATTCATTTTATTTTATGTTAATATTAGACCATGTTTGACCAAGATAAACGTCATAAATCTTTGAGACAAGGATATTCATCCAAATAAGAACATTTTGAAAGTGTATACAACAATGCTTGACCAAGATACACGCACAGATGTTCACAAATGTTTGTGACAATGATATTC
Source organism: Iris pallida (assembly GCA_029216955.1). NCBI lineage: Eukaryota > Viridiplantae > Streptophyta > Magnoliopsida > Asparagales > Iridaceae > Iris > Iris pallida. The sequence continues at coordinate 48,466 of JANAVB010038663.1, read as the reverse complement.
ATGCAAATAAAAACATTTTGTACGGATATACATGCAATTATAATTTTTTAAAAGGATGTAGATACAAAATTGAATCAAAAGACCCCCTATTAAAAATAAGGATTTATCGAGTCTAATTGTTTAATCTCACGCTATTGTGCAGGTTCAAGTAGACTATTATTTCGATAAGATACTACTAAGTATGATCTGATCCCTAAGTGGATATGTGTGCAAGTATACAAAGTGTAATGTTACTTGACGAAAGATGACCCAGAGGGTGTGTAGGGGTTATGTCCACCTAACTGTTTTAAGTCTACTATTATACCATTCTTTGAGCTCCATAGTTTGGGGCAGGTCAACTCCACAAATCTAATTTTAGTTTACCAATAAATCCATGCACGACTCCAATAAGTGCCCCCCACAAATCAACTCGTGATGCAGGTCAAGCTTGTTGGCTGCCTCTTCCCAGTCTGTAGCTCCAAATCAAACAATGCAAAACCAGAATTTCCAAACAAGACCATTTCCCTCAGAACTCCAAATTATGACTTGCAAAAAGTTTACAGTTCCAACCGCCATTGTCAAGATACTGGCATTGAGGCCCTCTTCCCCTTAAGTAAGACCAAGTGTTGTTTAACACAGACTCGGAAAGGTTTCCTTCCCCACGAATTTCCAATTCCAAATGCCAAGAATTGTCAATTCACTTGTACAATTACAGCATTTTCAAGCTCAACAGTGTTGAGGATTCTTTCCTGTGCTTGAACCCTCTTTTGGTTCATCTATTGTTCTGACAAATTACATCCAGTGCTTCAAATATGGAGCTTTTGATGCCACAGATAGATGGGCGTAGGTTGGAGTTCTAGTCCAGGTACCTATGATTGTAACTAGCAGCTTAATTAATAAGAATACTCTGCACCAAAGTAGGCTCTCTTTTCAATTTCTAGATCTTATTCAAGGCAATCAGAAGAGGCGGGCGGGGTGGGGTGGGGTGAGGGGGGAGGGGGAGGTTTACCATGCAAAACTGTATCTTCTAAGGTATACAGGAAGGAAAAAAATGCCCCAAACATCACTACTTGACCATAAACTAACCTTAAACCTGTAATTTTAAATATATATAAAGAAACACAAATCCAGAGGTCTTTATTCGTCTTATGTAAGTTGGGTAAACTAAACCTTAAACCTATACTTTCAAATACTAGCATATATGTACGTGCGTTGCACGTATTTTAACTGTCTTTTAATTAACCTTTTTTGTACTTGAGAATAGCAAAAGACACCACTCTTAATGTTTTCTTCTTTTATACATAATTACCTAGCTGCCCTCCTTAAACTTAATGAACAATTTTAATTAGTAAAGTTATCTAAGGACATTTTTGGAAGAAAAAAATTCACGGTGAAGCCAACTTTCCTTATTATATAGTAGTATAGATAGATATATAAAGAAACGCAAATTCAAAGTACTTTATATGTCTAAGTTGCAAATAGCATCTACTTCGCCATTGAGTTCAAGTAACCCTTTATGTCCAAGTCGTATTTCACCATTCCAACAAGCAATACATAAAGCGGCGCTTTGATGCCTTTATCCATATTAGTACAAATCTAATCCTATGACCGCACTGAGATGGCGAACCTCTGATATTCAATAAAGGTACCGATATTGGTCTAGTCTACTTGTCCAATGTTGGGAACGAAGCGCGGAAACCGTTCCCCCAAACCAGAAAGTCCTGCGAGAGAATCGAGCAAAAGCACAAAAACGAAAAATGCCAAACACAATCACAGACACAAAGATTTTTGACGTGGAAAACCCTTGCGAGAAAAACCACGGGACGATCGGAGTCCAACCCTGAAGAACCTCCACTGGAATAAAGAGAATACACCCTCTACAAGCTCCTCCCGATCCAACACGGATCACCACAACTCACTTGAAAGAAAAAATTTTTTGATTGCGGACTTCGAAGAACAAGAGATGCCGAAAAATTATTCGAAGCAACCTTTCATTCACAATAGTCCTTAATCCTCTCTCTCTCTCTCTCTCAAAGATTGTAAGCACTCTTGTTTTGAGATGATGATTTTCCAACTAGCATGCATCACCCTTTTATAAGCCCTTGATAGTCCATACATGGAAGACCAATATATATATATGAAAACTTCCAATATGCATCAATCATATATTTAATGGAAATCCAATCATAATTGGCTTGTCATAATTGGAAACCCAATTATATGGAAAGCTACTATATGAAGGGTCCAATCATAAATATATGATCAAAGTAAATATGGAAATCCAAGCATATATTTTCTTACCATATATGTTCCAAAATAGGATCCATACACTCCCCGAGCTTCTCCGACACACAGATGGCGCTCGTCACTCTCCGGGGTATTCTCCACATTGGTTGGGAACCCTACTCAATCCAACAAATCTCCTCCTTCACAACTAGGTGGAGGAACTCGTCATCCCAACGATCCGCCTGCAGTACTCAAACTTTTTCCTTGGTAGAACCTTCGTGAGCATGTCCGCTCCATTGTCATCAGTATGGACCTTCTCAAGCATCGTATCCTTCTTCTCAACCACATCCAGTATCCAGTGATATCGAGTCTCGATGTGCTTGGACCGGCTATGAAAGGTCTGATTCTTCACAAGGTGAATAGCACTCTGGCTGTCGCAAAGCAAAGTATACTGCTCTTGCTTCAGCCCTATTTCCTGTAACAGCTTTTTCATCCACAGCAAATCCTTGCAAGCCTCCGTCGCCGCAATGTACTCTGCCTCTGTCGTCGACAAGGCAACACACTTTTGCAACCGCGACTGCCACAATACCGCTCCTCTAGCAAACATTATCACATAGCCCGAAGTCGATCGCCTCGTGTCTACATCTCCAGTCATATCAGCGTCGGTATACCCAACTAGCTTCGGCTCGTCACCACCAAAAGAAAGTCTCCAATCAGTAGTGCCCTGAAGGTATCGTAGAATCCACTTGACCGCACTCCAATGTACCCTTCCAGGATTTGAAAGGTATCTGCTAACTATGCCAACTGAATGAGCGATGTCTGACCTCGTACACACCATAGCATACATAAGACTTCTCACAGCTGAGGCATATGGAACCCGCTCTATATCTTCTTTTTGTCCTTGGTAGATGGACAGTGCTCCTCAGTGAACTTAAAGTGAGCCGCAAGGGGGCAACTCACTTTCTTCGACCCGTCTATACCAAAACGCTGAAGTACCCGGTGAATGTACTTCGTTTGGGACAAGTGAAGCAGCTTGGACTCTCTCTCTCTCTCTCTCTCTCTCGGCTGATCTCTATCCCAAGAATAGTCTTCGCTGTGACCAAATCCTTCATAAAGAAGGCCGTGCCCAGTTGGCGCTTTAACTTCGCTATCCTAGTGGCATTCCAACCCACTAATAGCATATCATCTACATAGAGCAATAAAATAATGAAATCATCATCGACAAAATACCTCATAAATACACAGTGATCCGACATCGTCCGTGCATAACCATGCCCCCCCATAAATGACTCGAACTTCCTGTACCACTGCCTCGGAGCCTGCTTCAGACCATACAAGCTCTTTCTCAACCGGTAGACCAAATGTGACTTATCCTTCTCACAGAATCCCTCTGGCTGCTCCATGTATAACTCCTCCTCAAGATCACCGTGGAATAATGCCGTCTTCACGTCCATCTGCTCGACCTCCAAGTCGAGACTGGCTGCCAATGCTAGCACCACCCGAATAGACGAATGCTTGACGACAGACGAAAAGATCTCATCATAATCCATGCCTTTCCGCTGGCCGTAGCCTTTAACTACCAGCCTCGCTTTGTATCGAGGGCAAGTAGCATCATCCGTCTGCTTCACTCTAAACACCCATCGATTCTTCAAAGCCTTCATGTCCTTCGGCAACCGCACCAGCTCGTAAGTGGAATTGGTGTGTAAGGAACTCATCTCCTCCTGCATAGCCTCCATCCACTCCTGCATGTGTTCGTCTTCCATAGCCTATGCAAAACTTTCGAGCTCTCTTTCGTCAGTCAATATCACATACACACCCGGTGAGTATCTCGTAGATGATCGATGCTATCTGTCGCTCCTTCTCAGTGGAGCCACTGGTGCTGGTTGTATACCGACAGCCTCCTCCTATTCAGGAACTGCCTCTCCGGCATGCTCATCCTCCTGAGGGACACCCAGACCACCATCAGCAGGCTGATGATCAAGGTTGGGAGCAACTCTATGTACTGGCTCCCCCATAATTGGATCCTCTGCGATGTCCTCTGGAAACTGTTCGAAGCGAAATGACTCTAACTCAGGCAATTCCTCAGCCTCAGAAGGCGTCTCGGAATCCTGAGTGTTGGTCATGGTCTGATCCTCGACGAACACCACGTTCATGCTTCTGTAGAGCTTTTTTCCCACCGGGTCGTAGAGTCTATAGCCAAACTCATCCCGATCGTAGCCGACAAAGACGCATCGCCTCGTCTTCGGCTCAAGTTTGGTCCTTCCGTCCTTCGGTACATGTACGAAGGCCTTACAGCCAAACACTCGCAGGTGATTGTATGACGGCTCTTTGCCGTACCATACTTTGTCAGGCACATCACCCTGCAAAGGAGCACTAGGAGACAAATTAATAACATAAGCATCTGTGAGAAGAGCCTCATCCCAATAACTGCCCGGCAAGTTTGCTTCTGACAGCAAATACCGCACCCTCTCCATCAGTGTCCTGTTCATGCACTCCGCTACACCATTGAGCTGAGGTGTCTTGGACGGAGTCTTCTGGTATCGTATTCCTTGCTCTCTGCAATACGCATCAAAGGGACCAATGTATTCGCCGTCGTTGTCGGACTGAACACACAATAACTTCTGCCCGTCTCTCTTTCAACAGAGGCCTGAAACTCTTTGAAAGTAGGCAGCACCTGATCCTTGGTCTTTAAGGCATAGACCCAAACCTTCCTGGAACAGTCATCAATAAAAGTTACAAAGTAAGAAGCACCACCAATAGATTTTACCTTCATAGGACCGCAGACATCCGAGTGAATCAACTCGAGCAACGCCGGCTTCCTCGAACTTGGGTGACTTTGGAAAGATACCCTATTTTGCTTTCCAGCTAAGCAGTGTGTGCATTTCTCCAACTTTGTAGACCTGAGCCCAGGAATCATCTTCCTGTTCACCAAGTAGCTCATCCCCTTCTCGCTGATATTGTCACGCCCCGACCCGAAATCACTCGAATCATCATCCTCGCGGGGGGCGTAATGCCGCACGAGCCTGGAGTTGTGCTCGTGCAAGGCAAGATGAAAAGTTCTCAAATGGTTATCTTTTGATTCGATATTAACAATGAAAGGAAAAATAGAGTATACGAAACAATTCTCTTTATTGATATTCGAAACTGAGATTACAAAGGCTTTCGATAGCCTAACAATATATGCCAGATTGGCTACAACACTCAGGTTCTCTCTTGTCCACAAAGGATTTCACCATTCCATACATCATGCCTTCTATATCTCGGCCGCATCAATCTTGTTGCAAGTCCGAGCGTCAAACGATCGCACGCTTCAGTACGCTTCGGCATTTCCAAGCCTCAACGCATTCAAGCAATGCTTCGCCGCGAGCAATCCATTCCCTGCACCCTGCATGAAGCTGGTGGGGGATCAGTACGTTCGTCCTCGCATGTACTGATGCAAAGATCTTCTTTCCAAACCGACATTGTAATATTTATGTTGAATCATGCAACTTAGCTTATGATCTTGCCATGTTCTCCTTAGGGTCGATTTCATGGCATATTCAAAAGCGTAAAGTATGTTAGCATGGCAAACACGTTATTCGAATTGAAATAGGCAAGCAGGAAAGCAATCTCGTGCTTGTTTCGTGGTGCGACTTCTTACCAAGTCGGCGCACTCGCCCTTGCACCGACGCAAGGTGAATACGCCCCATTCCTTCCCTGTCATGTTATAAGTGCATCTCTAAGCAGGATCTATGCATGCAGGACGTATATGTGCCTACACTTTTAACCCATCGTACCTTAGCTATATGAAGGCCGTTGGCGTATCCGTGCCGGAATGGACTAAAGGAGTTCCTTTCTTTTTTCTCATTCTTTTCTCAATATTGGTCGGGCTGCCCGGCATTTAACGGATGGGTTGCGGTCCCAACAACCGAAACGTTCCCACTGTATACCATCATTTATGGCTTTTCCCATCTATAAGACGAGTGCTACTCGTTTAAGGATGTGCGCCTACAAAGATTATTTGAATCCCTCCTAGGCCAAGCGGTTCAAGGGCGCTCTGGCATTTAACCGTTTGGGGGAAACACTCGTGCACGAGTTATTATCACATTAATCTCAAGTCCATCCAAATCGACCATGCAATGCCCTTATTATTCAAGCAGTAAAATTCAAACAACCAAATATAGTCTTGAGTTCGAGACTTATCATCTCGTATTTCTTTCGTTAACTTTCTGTGTTCTTACGTTTCATAATTCGTTTCAATGATTCAATGGCATCATGCCTCAACTCAATGCTCGTCAACCGAATGACCCGAAGGTCTCGAACACCTTTCGAGGCATTATGTCATATCTGACAGTTCTACCACATTCATGCCACAACTGTATTCCTTCGTAACAAAGCCATCTTTTATTATCCCGTGCACGTAGGTACATTTCGACCATATTATCATATTCTATAACTTAGTGTTCAATATTCGGGGCTTGCACGCTAGGGCGTTTCGACCATATTCCCATATTCTATTCCCAAGTCTCAGCCCGTCGCAAGGCGACGATTTGCTTTCGCGGACCCCTTACTGAATAAGACAAAACGTCGACCTCTAATATTTTCACGTCAACGTATAACCTGTACACGAAACCAACTAAAATTAATACTTGTATCGATTCGGATTGCGCTTTGGTCGATTCTATTTCTTAGAATCTTCGAGCCGATTCAGCGCACTTATCCTTCGGGGTAAAGCGGCGCTTCACATTGATTTATTCGATGCATTCTTTGGGGCAAGGCAACTCTTCGTATCGACTTAGTCTGATGCGTTTCTCGGGACAACGTAACTCTCGTATCGATTCGCATCGATACATTTTATTCGGTCAACGCGACTCGTTGAGTCAACGCTTCAGCGTAATGCTCCGTACGGAGCGGGGCATTACAGATATGGCCGAGCTGCCTGTGCCACAACTCGGTAGACACATCACTGACTGCGTTCACCTCCTGTGCCCCTGTGTGCTCCCCTCCATATAGTAGAGACCGGACTTCTTGCTTCCTCTCGCAATCACCATCGAACCTCTGGAAAGCTTCCACTGACTATTCCCAAAGAGACTGAAGAATCCCTCATCATCCAACCTTCCAACCGACACCAGGTTGAAACGGATATCAGGGACATGACGAACATCCTTGAGAACAAGAACTGCACCCGTCTTCGTTCTCAAATGCACATCTCCAACGGCAATCGCCTTTAACACATCTCTATTGTCCATCTTCAACACTCCACAGTCGTCTGTTGTGTAATTGGCAAATAGTGCCCTATTATGAGATACATATGCTGAAGCCCCTGAGTCCACCAGCCAAAAATTGTCATCGCAGGCGAGGTTTGTGATGACCTTATCACCTACGACGATCACATCGCCTCAATGTATCGAGGCCGCCGCTGTAGTGTTCTCATCTTGCTTCCCCTTGTCGCCCTTCTTCTCTCCCTTCTTGCCACAATGGTAACACTCCGAGTCCTCGTAACGACCCTTGGACTTCCCCCTGCTCTTGTCTCTGCCACCACCTGGACCCCTGCTTTTGTCCCTTCCGTGGCTCTCTGAAACCAATGCCTCTGAGTGGTAGGATGTTGATGAAGTACCCTGAGAACGTCTCCGCATCTCTTCATTCAGCACCCCGCTCTTGGCAAACTCCAGACTGACCATGCCCTCTGGAGCAGAAGCGATCATAGATACTCGTACGGTCTCCCACGAGTCTGGCAATGTACACAGCAACCATAGTCCCTGAACCTCATCGTCGAACTTGACTCCCATTGAAGACAGCTGGTTAACCATGCCCTGGAAATCACTCAAGTGATCCGTAATAGACGCCCCATCTTTGTACCGCAGACCCATCATCGTCCGGATCAGGAACAACTTGTTTACCCCGGTCTTCTTCGCGTACAAAGACTCCATCTTATCCCATAACGTCTTCGTGTCCTCAATATTGGCGACGTGGTTGTACACGTTCTCGTCAACGAACTGCCTGATATATCTGCACACCTGTATATGCTCGAATTTCTAGTCCTCCTCGGATTTATCACTGGGCTTCTCGGATGCAAATACGGGCAGATGCAGCTTCTTGATGGACAGCAAATCTTTCATCTTGCTCCGCCAATAGTGATAGTTGGTGCCGTTCAGGTTCACCATACGCACCGGCTTCGCGTCCATCTCTCCTCTCTAGTTTTGCTGTCAACTCCTGACACCCTTCTGAATTCCAGAACCTGGCTCGGATACCACATTGTTGGGAAAGAAATGCGAAAACCTTTCCCCAAACTAGAGAGTACCTACGAGAGAACCGAGCAAACAACGCACGAACCAAAACACCAAAAACAAATCACGCAGACACAGAGAATTTTTGACGTGGAAAACCCTTGCGGAAAAAAAACCACGGGACGATCGGAGTCCAACCCTGAGAAGCCTCCACTAATAAAATAGAAGAATTACACCCTCTACAAATTCTCCCGATCCAAATCGGATCCCCACAACACTTGGAAGCAAGAACAATGATTACAAGGCTACGAAGAACAAGAACGACGAGTAGAGATTACCCGAATCCGATTCTCCTCCGAAAAAGACCTTCAATCCTCCGTCTTCTCTCCCAAAGTTGTAATGACACTCTTGCCTCCTTCCTCTCTCTTTTCTTTTATTGTCTTCAATGATTAGGGTTGGAAATAACATAATATTAACTTCCCTAATCCGCAGCAAAATCTGGACTATCAGATATGATCCAACGGTGAGAAATCACCCCAGAAATTCATCCAGCCCCGACACACAGAGTTCGGCCAGAACTCTGTGTTCTGACTCTAGAATGGTTCTGGAACAGGGAGGCAGAGTTCGGCCCGAACTCTCCCCCCTCTCTCCAGCAGCTCCTCTGGCAGCTCCCGAACTTCTTCATCATTTTCGACAGGTCTCGTCACCTCCCCGAGCTTTTCTGACACACAGACGGCGCTCGTCGCACTCCGGGATCTTCTCCACGTAGGTTGGGAACCCCACCCACTCCAACATTAATAAGTAATAAGCCTTGTCAATCCATCAATAATTGTCACTACTTGGCCAATTATTGAATAACAAAATTAAATTTTGGAATATATAGAGGTTTTGTCTAATGATTGTTAAATGTTAGCATTTTCCATATAGACTTTTTCATTATGAGCCCCTCAAATCTTACTCATTTTGACATAAGTCCACAATCTTGTTATTTGGAAGGAGACCCCTCAAATCTTTGTTCATTTCAACATAAGACCCACCGTTAGATTATGTCCAAGTCAAAATGTCCTACCCCTAGAATTAATCTTATCCATATCATGTAAACGATAACTTTGTCTTTAAGGTTTTGTGTGATGGGTTTGTAGGATTTTAGGTTGAAGAAAATATGGGAGAGGAATGACAAAGAGAGGAGGGGGATTGTCGGGAGGAGGAAGGAGAAGGGGGGAGGTCGAGGATGGACATGGTTTGTCGGATTTCAGGTTGAAGGAGCAGAGGATGGAAGAGGAGGAAGTTTACACAGGTTGTGAACAAGGTTAGGTTAAAAAATGGACAATGATGGATTAGGATTTTGATGGGTTTAAGGATGGGGGGGAGGGGATTGTAAAATAATATAAAGTTAATCAACTTTAACGAATGCTCGTGTATCAGTGCGCCCTTAATTGCATGAGCATATTAGTAATAATCTTAATGATTTAGGGGTCTCCTTCCAAATAACAAGATTCAAAGGGCTTATGTTGAAAATAGGCAAGATTTGAACATCTTATATCTAAAGAAAACCTTTCTATTTTTCACTTTCGTACGAAAATATGGATTTGTAGGAGATACAATTTTTTTACTTTATATGGATTTTTCTTAGCGATTACACAATTCTAACGAACAATCAACACGGTTACACGGCTTTAGTATATTGATTTTATGATACAAATTTGATCTGAACTGGTCAAATTAAGGTACAATGATTCCCTAACTAAATACTCAAAATGGTGTGGAGTAGTTCTGCGGAAGGGATAAAATTGGTAAACATGATGGATATCACTACATAAATAGTTAATTATCTACAAAAAGGACATTATAAACATAAGCGAGAACTTTCTATCCACTAGGATTTGGAAACAATTAAATGCTTTTGAAGAAATCCTAAGAACAGTAAACCATCTATCCAATATTGATGATAAGGGTAAGGGAGAAACATCAGCCACATGATGCCCACTTGAAGGGAGGAAAGGCACTATGAAGAATTTCTTGGCAAACAATAATAAAGAGAAAGAGTTTCAATTCTTTTCCAGTAGAAGGGAGCCAAGTAGAAGCTTGCCAAGAAGACAATGTTAATAATGCCTAATCTTCAGCTCTCGGGAAGGCACCGTTTAGACAACATTGTTCTAAAAGGCGGTCTAGGCAGCCGCATAGGCACTAGGCAGCTAGTGCCCGCCCGATGCCCCTTAGGCGCCCACCTAGCGCCTAGTGCCTAGTGCTTTTCACAACCTTGAGACATAGGGATCCCTTATCCTAGTAATCCCTTCACATCCTACCATCACATATCCTTTGGATCATAAGGCTCACAATCCCTTATCCTAGCTTCTTACGTACATATGCATTCAACCAAGACGGAAAATGAAGTCTCATTTCTTCTTCTACTTCTTCATCTACAATGTATGATCTACTTGACCTCACCTCATCATTAAATTTGCTGAAAACCAATAAATATCGGGATACACTCGTTAAATTATAATAACGTAATCAACAAATAGATGACTTTAACGTTGAAGATTTTCACTTACCACTCTAGCTTTTCCACTTCATCCTCCTTGCAGTTGAGTAATATATATAACTGGGCAGCCCTTAGTTCATCATCATTCAAATATCTCTTTTTCAGTTTTCCAGAAGGCTTTCCAAGAGAATTGAAGACTTTCATTAATGCATCATTATATTCTATATCTCCATCGTCGTTCCTCGGAGCTTTTGTTCTATTTGTAGCAATATGAGGCTTGAAATACATTGAACAAAAGTTTGTAATCTCCTCAAGGACATAGGCATCACAAATAGAACCCTCGACCCGTGCTTTATTTTTCACCTTCCTCTTCAGGTGGTTTAGGTGGCGCTCGAACGGGTACATCCACCGATAACCGACGGGCCCACCAACACATGTCTTATAGGAAAGATGAATTGGCAAATGCTCCATAGGGTCAAAAAATCCTGAAGGGAACACCCTCTCAAGCTTGCACAATGTTACTGCAATGTCCTTTTCCTGCTTTTCAAGCCAATCGACGAGCAACTTAGTAGAACAAAGATCTATGAAGAATATGCTAAGCTGTGTCAGTGGATCCCAAACGACCTGGGGTAAGAATTCCCGAAATGCAATCGGGATTAACCTCTCCATAAAAATGTGACAGTCGTGGCTCTTCATACCCTGTGGTTTGTTCTCCTTCGGGTCAACACATCTTCTCAAATTCGATATGTACCCGTCTGAAAATTTTAGGCCCTGGATCCACCTACAAAGTTTACCTTTGTCCTCCTTCTCCAGTGAGAAAATGGCCTTGGGCTGCTTATACTTCCCACTGCCTTCCTTTATCAAATACAACTTTGGACGTCTGCATATTTCTTCTAAGTCCAACCTGGCCTTGGGATTGTCTTTCGTCTTCCCCTTTACGTCCATCACAGTATTTATTATATTGTCAAATACATTCTTCTTGATATGCATGACATCCAGGTTATGTCTGAGCAGATGGTCACTCCAATATGGCAGGTCCCAGAATATTCTCCTCTTTCCAATTGTGAGCACGGCCAAATCCATCACACTTGTACCCCGTTGTATGCTTTTCAATAGCACTTGACAATTCTTTAACTCTCCCATATCGTGTCCCCGAACCACCGTGGCGGTGGACTGGACTTCTCTACCATGCCAGCACGAAAAGTATTCTTTTTCCTCTGGTACAGATGATCCTTTGGCAGGAACTGTCGATGACAATCGAAGAAGCACGGTTTTCCTTCGTGTTTCAAACAGAAAGCCTTAGTGCGATCCATACAATACGGATATGCGAGATGACCATGGGTGCTCCAACCCGATAACATTCTATCGGCCGAAAAATCATTGATGGTCCACATTAGTGTGGCCCTCATCTGAAAGTTCTGCTTTCTTGAAACATCATATGTGGTTGCACCTACTTCCCACAACTGATTCAGTTCATCTACTAAGGGCTCTAAGTACACATCGATGTTCCTCTTCGGGTTCTTCGGACCTGAAATAATAACAGTTAGGAACATATAAGGAGTCTTCATACACATCCAAGGCGACAAGTTGTACGGAGTAGCAATCACTGGACAACAAGAATATTGTGAGCCCAAAAGTCCAAATGGGGTAAAACCGTCGGAGAAAAGCCCCAATCTGACATTACGCGGCTCCGAAGCAAAATTGGAATACACTCGATCAAAGTGCTTCCATGCTTCCCCGTCGGATGGATGATCCAGTACTCCATCTATTTGTTCCCGCTTGTGCCAACTCATATTATCAGCTATCTCCTTTGCCATAAATAACCTCTGCAACCGCGGCGTCAAAGGCAAATAGTGCATCAAATCTGTTGGCTTGCATACACCAGAAGTCCTTGTTGTACTAGTTGCCTTGAAGCGATTGACCACACAAAATCTGCAGGCATCTTCATCCTTGTCGTCCTTATAGTACAACATGCATCCGTTGCGACATGCATCAATTCTTTTATACCCTATCCAGAGCGATCTCACCATTCTCTTGGATCGGTAGAAGTCTTTAGGTAACTTGGCACCCTCCGGCAATATATCTTTAATTAACTCCAGGATTCGATTGTAGCATTCTTGAGACATGTTGAAATCTGATTTTATGCTCAACAATCTTGTAATCACCTCCAACGATGAATGGTCATCACAACCAGGATATAAAGGAGCAATTGCATTCTCTAGCAACTCCATGAACTTTACAGCATCGGCATTCGATGCCTCCTCAGTTGTGACATCTCGCACATGGATACTTAATTTTTGTACGGTCCACGTACTAATGGAACGCATTGGCAAACTATAAGAATTGTTGCACACCCTGTATAAATTTATTTCGCATACCGTACATGTTATCAGGATGATGATTGTACATCCACAAACGGTTCTGCAGATAGTAATTTATATCCATTTTAAGATAATTCTGCAAAGATTGACACTCAATGTATAATTCATATATGTTTTGTAATTCCAAAAAAGAAACAAGTGTGAGAATAGATGACTCAGAACACAACCCAAATGAAATATATCGTGAGAACGGATGGCTCAGAACTGATGCACGAAAATGAGGGGCTCAAAGCTGGAACAAGTAAAGTTGTGCTTTGGAAAAAGAACTCTTGTAAACTATTTGTTCACAAAGCAAGCTACAATTAAAGAATACAGAACAAGTATCGAGTTCGTAACTCAAGTATAGAGCTTACAAGAGTTATAAACTCGATACTTGTTCTGTATTCATTATATCTTGCTTTGTGAACAAAGAGCTTACAAGAGTAGAACATCCAAAATACAACTTTACTTGTTACAGCTTTGATCCCCTCCTTTTCGCGCGTCAGTTCATGTCGGTCTGCACTTTCTGCAGTAATGATCACAAGTTTTATGTTCTTCAACGATATATTTCATATTGCTTAATTGCCAAGTGTGGGGACGAATGGCTCAGAACATAACCCAAAATTCATTCTAGCATACATTAGTTTGAATCATCTATGTTCTGTATATATGGTGTAGTATATGTTCTTATCGAATCTAGTATCTGAAGGATGTAACAGAATCAAGATGAATCCACATAATGTAATACTAAGACATCATCTACTACTAAAAGATGTAGTGATAGGCTGTCGTATCATCATTGCCGAGGGATGGGGGTCGGAGGACAGTCAACTTTATCTACGGCTACATAGTTTCTGCCTCGCCAGTCGAATGGCTGCGGGGACTATGTCCTGATCACGATGTCCTACCGTAGATTAATGCAAATTCCTTTTAGCAAATGTCGTACATAGATTTCTGCCTCGCCACTCGAATGGCTGCAGGGACAGTGTCTGGCTGGTACCAATCTAGTGTCTATCGAGAGATTGATGGTCATTGCGACATGTATGTATATTAAGTAGTAAATATATACTTGATATTTAATAAATAAAAAACTGCCCAAGAGGATACAAGGTATCTCTGAAGGATGCTTGATCAGTCAGTATATTAGAGGCTTAAGAAAGGCGATTATTTATGTACTTCAGGCTTCCAACCCTGATTATAACAAAACATACTTTTATTAATGTGTGAAGTATGGTCCAATTTTAGTATCTAGATATATCACCCAATACTTTCGGACAACAGCACTTTCACCATGTAAGTTACAAAACATGTCTTGTTAGGATATTTAGTGAAGTGAAAGAAAAACTGCATTTTAAACCCTATAATCATTTTTTTGGATTTTTGGTGTCTACAAGCCATTTGACTTCTAGTTTGAGACGGAAGGTGTCAATTTACGCCGGCTAAAGGGAATATAATAGAAAATTGGGGAGGTTGGTATCGATCTATGCCGGACAGTTGCACATATTATTCTAGAAGCCTACTTTCCATTTTGAGCAACAAAGAACAGAGCCGGCTCCGGACGACTGATCGTATGGGCCTAGTGCCTCCAATTTTACAAAGGTATCTTAAATTTTACAGGTCCCAAAATTTTACAAAGACCTCTAGAGTTCACGAAGACCTCCTAATTTTTAACCAAATTTTTACGAAGGTCTCCTAAATTTACAAATGCCCCATAACGTTTATAAATGTCCCAAAAGTTTCATAGAAACCTTCATTTTCAGAATCATCTAGGATTCCATTTTTTACTAGAATCGGCCTGACAAAAACCAATTTGTGATTCTCTAGTCGGCAAATGCAATATGAACCGTCCTGATTCTAATCGGCCGAACGCAACCAAATTGGGTTGATGGCTTCATTGGATTGATTCATTCGATTACTACTCAGTCTGGTCAATTTTTTGTAGTGCTCTGTGAAGTCCTCATTGATGATGATAATAAGTCATTTTGTAATCAATTTTTTGTAGTGCTCTGTGAAGTCTTCATTCTATAATATAAAAAAGTTAATAGACTGTCAAATGAAGATGGGATGGAAAAAAATTTAGATAGTTTGGATATGTCGGACGTAGAATCCTGAACTCCAGACTGTAATCAGATCCTAGTCCAGTCCAAACATGACCACATGACCATAAAATTAGGGGGAATCCATGTGCCCTAGAGAGAGAGAGAGGGAGAGAGAGAGGGGGGCTACCTGAGGAGAAGGCCGGAGGAGGGTGCGAGGAGGAGGAGGCCGGAGGAGGGTACGAGCGCCGGAGGAGGGTGCGAGCGCCGGAGGAGGGAGAGCGGAAAAATTGGTGGAAAAAAATTTTCGGGGAATGTTAGAAAAGAAAACCCTCCTGCCATATATGAAACATTTAGCGACGTCCGTATGCGACGTCGCTGATTATTAATATAAGGCGACGTACTATAACAGTCGTCGCTACGCGTCGCTATATTTAAATAATTAGCGACGTGTAGCGACGACATTGCGACGCAGATTACCATTTAATAAACTAATGTCGCTATTCGTCGCTAGTAGTCACCACCAGCGACGAATAGCGACGTCACATTGCCACGTCGCTATATTCCCAAAAATTAGCGACGTTCTTTCATAGAGTCTCTAAATTCGTCGCAAATTTGCCATATTTTGGTAGTAAATGGCCATTCTACGTGTTAAAATGACGGAGAATGGCCATTCTCAGTCATTTAACACGGAGAATGGTCATTCTCCGTGTTAAAATGACAGAGAATGGCCATTCTCAGTCATTTTATCATGGAGCCATTCTCCGCCATTTTAACACGGAGAATGGTTTTAACACGGAATGATCATTCTTCGTCATTTTAACACGGAGAATGGTCATTCTCCATCATTTTGACACGGAGAATGACCATTCTCCATCATTTTAACATGTCTAAGGCCATTCTCCGTGGTTTTAGCACGGAGAATGGTTATTCTCCGTGATTTTTAACACGGAGAATGGCCATTCTCCGTCATTTTAACACGGAGAATGGTCATTCTCCGTGTTAAAATCACGGAGAATGATGAAGAACAGTCGACAGAAACCTAAAACCTAATTTTTTGCTTTTTTTGTGGAAAAAAATTGTCAGGAACAAAAATTCAAGAGTTTTCGTTCTTCTTTCAAAACGATGTTAACTCTTATGGAAAAGAAGAAGATTTTCTCTCCACAATTGACCTAATCGTCGGAAAACTTCAAATCTCTCCACGATGATGATGATGATGATGAGCGATGATCGAAGTTCGAATGAAAAAAAAGCAAGTAAACTACGAACGATCTTTGAGATCTCTGCTGAAAATGAGAGCAATGGAATTCAGATCTCTCGTGAAGAAGACGAAAATCGCAATCCAAATCTGAGTTTGTGCGAAGGGTAGTTATGGTATTATAAAGATGTCAATTTTGTAAATACAGAACATCTAAAGGAAATTTTAGAATATTTAACGTGGAAATATATAATTCTGAGCATTTCATAAAAACCATCCGGCGGATGGATTTTTTATACAAAATAATCTCGAAATTGGATTTCTCAACAATTTCCAGAAAAAATAAATTACTGCAATGAATGTGGATCGAACACTTGACCTTCAGATCTTCAATCTGACGCTCTCCCCACTTAGGTGAGAATTATTGCATTAAACTTTTAAATATCCTAAATAAAGCAAGCCCCTTCAACCAATCTCCAACTCCATCCAAGACTCTTTTATGAATGAGAAATGAGATTATTGGAACCAAATAACAAAACATTTTACTTCATATATTATTTCGAATTTTGGGTCACTTTCATCCGCAGGACCCACAGTTAATGTTTCATAAAAGTGTGATGGAATATCTACATGAAAAGATGTAAATATGTATCTTTATGGTCAAATTAAAAATATACTTATATATAGGAAAAATTTATGAAATGCCCAAAAATTTAAAAAGTTTTATGAAAAACCCACCGCAAAAGAAACTTTCATCGCGTGCCCAGCATTATCTTAAAAATATAAAAAAGGGGACGGCATGACCCTTTTGCCCTTCTAATTTATTAAGAATATCCACAAACCCAGCAACTCTTCAGAAAAACGGTTCGATTCCAGAAGAGGGAGAATTACATACAAACCCAGCAACTCTTCAAAAAAACGTTTCGATCGCTCCCTCCTCTTCCATACTCTGTTCGCTTTCGATTTTAGGTCATCTCCTCCAAAAATCTTAGAAATTTCTTACAAGAAAGTGCCAGCGAATCTCCATTCATAAGTTTCACACAATGTCGCAATCATCATCAATGGATGTAGACCGAGTTAGAAAAGACGGAGAACAAGTAGATGTTGAAAAACAAAAGAAATAAGGGGTGAAAGTTAAGAGGGTTGCTCGTAAACAAAACATCACAAAAGAAAAAGAAGTGCAAGAAGAAGTAGAAGAACAAGAACACGGAGAACAACAAGAACAACAAGAACAAGAAGTAGCAGGAGGAGAAGAAGAAGATCAAGAAGAAGGAAAAAAGGTAAAACTTTGAGTCATGTTCATTCTCCGTTTATATTGACGCAGCAAATGAGAATGATCATTCTCCGTCTATAAAATACATGGAGGATGCCCTTTCTGTGTTATTTAAACTAGAAATGGCCATTCTCCGTGTTAAAATACACGGACAATGGCGTTCTCCCTTGTATTTTGACCTAGAAATGGTCATTCTCCGTGTATCTAACACAGAGAATGAATATTCTCCGTGTTAAAACATACGGAGAATGACATTCTCCGTGTTAAAACACACGAAGAATGACATTTTCTGTGTATTTTGGTATAGAAATGAACATTCTCCGTATTTTAACACTGAGAATTACATTCTCCGTGTTAAAATACACGGAGAATGACATTTTCTTTGTATTTTGACCTAGAAAAGGCCATTCTCCGTGTGTTTTTGACACGGAGAAAGTTATTCTCCGTGTTTTTTGACACGGAGAATGATCATTCCCCGTGTTAATACACACGGATAATGGTATTCTCCGTGTTAAAACACACGAAGAATGGCATTTTCTATTTTTTTTGACCTGAGAATGAGCATTCTCCGTGTTTCTTACACGGAGAATGTTATTCTCCGTGTCAATATACACGGAGAATGGCATTTTCTTGTATTTTGTCCTGAGAATGAGCATTCTCCGTGTATCTAACACGGATAATGTTATTCTCCGTGTTAAAATACACGGAGAATGGCGTTCTCCCGTGTATTTTGACCTGGAGATGGCCATTCTCCGTGTATCTAACACGGAGAATGTTATTCTCCTTGTTAAAATACACGGAGAATGACATTTTCCCTTGTATTTTGACCTAGAGATGGCCATTCTCCGTGTATCTAACACGGAGAATGACCATTCTCCGTGTTAAAACACACGGAGAATGGCATTTTCTGTGTATTTTATCCTGAGAATGAGCATTCTCTGTGTTTCTAACACGGAGAATGGCATTTTCTTGTATTTTGTCCTGAGAATGAGCATTCTCCGTGTTTCCAACACGGAGAATATTATTCTCCGTGTTAAAATACACGGAGAATGGCGTTCTCCCTTGTATTTTGACCTAGAGATGGCCATTCTCCGTGTATCTAATACGGAGAATGGCATTTTCCCTTGTATTTTGACCTAGAGATGGCCATTCTCCGTGTATCTAATACGGAGAATGACCATTCTCCGTGTTAAAATACACGGAGAATGGCATTTTCTGTGTATTTTGTCCGGAGAATGAGCATTCTCCGTGTTTCTAACACGGAGAATGGCATTTTCTTGTATTTTGTCCTGAGAATGAGCATTTTCCGTGTTTCCAACACGGAGAATGTTATTCTCCGTGTTAAAATACATGGAAAATGGCGTTCTCCCTTGTATTTTGACCTAGAGATGGCCATTCTCCGTGTATCTAACATTGAGAATGTTATTCTCCCTGTTAAAATACACGGAGAATGGCATTTTCCCTTGTATTTTGACCTAAAGATTTCCATTCTCCATGTATCTAACACAGAGAATGACCATTCTCCGTGTTAAAACACACGAAGAATAGAATTTTCTGTGTATTTTGTCCTGAGAATGAGCATTCTCCGTGTTTCTAACACGGAGAATGGCATTTTCTTGTATTTTGTCCTGAGAATGAGCATTCTCCGTGTTTCCAACACGGAGAATGTTATTCTCTGTGTTAAAATACACGGAGAATGGCGTTCTCCCTTGTATTTTGACCTAGAGTTGGCCATTCTCCGTGTATCTAACACGGAGAATGTTATTCTCCGTGTTAAAATACACGGAGAATGGCATTTTCTCTTGTATTTTGACCTAGAGATGGCCATTCTTCGTGTATCTAACACGGAGAATAACCATTCTCCGTGTTAAAACACACGGAGAATGGCATTTTTTGTGTATTTTGTCCTAGAAATGAGACATTATCCGTGTTTCTAACACGGAGAATGGCATTTTCTTGTATTTTGTCCTGAGAATGAGCATTCTCCGTGTTTCCAACACGGAAAATGTTATTCTCCATGTTAAAATACACGGAGAATGGCGTTCTCCCTTGTATTTTGACCTAGAGATGGCCATTCTCCGTGTATCTAACACGGAGAATGTTATTCTCCGTGTTAAAATACACGGAGAATGGCATTTTCCCTTGTATTTTGACCTAGAGATGGCCATTCTCCGTGTATCTAACACGGAGAATAACCATTCTCCGTGTTAAAACACACGGAGAATGGCATTTTCTGTGTATTTTGTCCTAGAAATGAGGCATTATCCGTGTTTCTAACACGGAGAATGTTATTCTCCGTGTTAAAATACACGGAGAATGGCATTTTCTGTGTATTTTGTACTGAGAATGAACATTCTCCGTATTTCTAACACGGAGAATGTTATTCTCCGTGTTAAAATACACGGAGAATGGTATTCTCCTTGTATTTTGACCTAGAACTGGTCATTCTCCGTGTATTAACACGGAGAATGTCCATTCTCCGTGTCAAAGTAAACGGAGAATGATCATTCTCCGTGTAAAAATACACGGAGAATGACATTTTTTGTGTATTTTGTCCTAGAAATGATCATTCTCCGTGTAAAAATACACGGAGAATGTCATTCTCCGTGTAAAAGTAAACGGACAATGTTCATTCTCCGTGTTAAAATACACGGAGAATATCATTCTCCGTGTATTTTGACACGGAGAATGATCATTCTCCGTGGTTGAATAGCCGAGAATGGTCATTCTCCTTATTATAATAAAGAAGAATGTTGACGTAAACCTAATTGTTGTTTTTTAGGAAAAAAACTGTCAGGAACAAAGAAGAAAGACTTTTTCGTGCAACATTCACCCCAATACTCTCTCTTATGGATGAGGTGAAGGAAAAGTGTGGCCATTTGCCTGAAGCAGTTATAGAAACCTTGAAGAATGTTGGATTCTACAATTTCGTAGATGTATTCTACAGATCCAAGGTGAAAAAGGCAAAACTATCTAAAGTCACACAAGGTCTGGAGAACCTGATGGGGACTTACTTGGAAGAATATGGCATTGGATATTTCCAATTGAGCAGCAGTGTCAAGGTAGCACCAACTGCTGATGAGATGGCAACCATTTTCGGTCTGCCAATGAATGATGACAGTAAAGTTGATGAGAAGTATCTAAAGAACATCACTGAAAAACAGAAGACCCCCTACCAGCAGACTCATTCAGCATGTGTACAGAACACTTCAAAAGATTGCTGACAAATTCCAAGGGAAAAAATACAGAAGTCTCAAATGCAGAAGTTAAGAGAAGGATCTTAGAGCTGTTGGGGGACAGAAATGCAAGTCCTGATGAGTTGGCCAAGTTAATAGTATTCAACTTGTGCCAAACAGCATTCTTCACCAGAATGGGTGGGTCGAACTTGCCATACAAGTTCTTCGCTCTGGTGGAGAGCATAGATATTATAAAAAGCATCTGTTGGCCACGGATTATTTTGGGGTACGTCATGGACAGCATAAAGAGGGCTATTACAAAAGCTGAAGATGGGGACATTAAGATATTGTACAAGAAGATTGAAGGTTGTACGATATATTTCTTGTATTGGTTTGCAGAGCACAGTCAACTGTTAGAAAGGAAGTGCAAACCAATAAGCGCATACCCGAGATTCTATACATGGGATGGGAATAGAATCTCGATATTCCTCAAAAATGAATATCAAGGGGCTCAAACGAATTCTGAATTAATATTCAAAGATTTTGTTACATTGACTGTTGAAGAAGTAGAAGACCCAGCAGAGCAGCATAGTATAGAAGGTGGAGATAATGCTGTTGATGAAGAAGAACCACAAGCTGAAGCCCAAGCACCAACAACAAACATAGCTGAGAATGAAGATATGTTGCGTGTCTTGGAGGAGAAATCTCAGCTTATCGCTGAGAATGAGCAACTCCAAGAAGGAGCCCAAAAACTAGAGGCAGATGTAGCCCAACAACGTGCTGTGGAGCTCGTTACTGATGGCTTGGAGAAGGAGTTAGACTCTATAAGGAACAAGAAATTGCTCCTTATTGCTGATAATGAGAAACTCCGTAGAAGAGTTGAAGAACTGGAGGCAAAGGGGTCGGAACAGGAACTAGACTCCTGAGAAAGCAGAAATCTGAGCTTACTGCTGATAATGAGAAGCTTCATCAACGTGTTGAGGAGCTACTTCTAAAAGGTAAAATATTCTATTTTTTTAAAATTTTAATTTGTAATTATGTGTATCTAACACGGAGAATTTCATTCTCCGTGTCAAAGTACACGGAGAATGACGTTTTCTGTGTGTTTTGACTTAGAAATGATCATTCTCCGTGTTTCTAACACGCATAATGTTATTCTCCGTATTAAAATACACGAAGAATGTCATTATTCGTGTTAATACACACTTAGAACGTCATCCTCCGTGTGTTTTGACAAGGAGAATGACATTCTCCGCTAGGATTTTAACACGGAGAATGACATTCTCTGTATTTTGACCTAGAAATGGCCATTCTCCGTGTGTTTTTTGACACGGAGAATAACATTCTCCGTGTCAAAATACACGGAGAATGTCATTCTCCGTGTCAAAATACACGGAGAATGATCATTCTCCGTGTTAAATACACGGAGAATGTCACCCCTTGTATTTTGACCTAGAAAAGACATTCTCCGTTTAGCTTAACACGGAGAATGACATTCTCCTTGTATTTTGACCTAGAAATGACATTCTCCGTGTATTTTTGACACGAAGAATGTTATTCTCCGTGTATCTTAACACGGAGAATAGTTATTCTCCGTTTATGTTATAGGAGAATGCCCATTCTCTTTGTAAGTCTAACAGAGAATGATCATTCTCCGTTTAGCTTAACACGGAGAATGACATTCTCCTTGTATTTTGACCTAGAAATGACATTCTTCGTGTATTTTTGACACGGAGAATGTTATTCTCAGTGTATCTTAACACGAAGAATAGTCATTCTCCGTTTATGTTATACGGAGAATGTCCATTCTCCTTGTAAGTCTAACAGAGAATGATCATTCTCCGTTTACTTTGACACGGAGAATGGACATTCTCCGGATTAAAGTAAACGGATAATAATATTTTTTATTGTTTTTAAAAAGAAGATTATATAATATTGACATCATACCTCTTGTTGTTGTTTGTTTTTATATCAGTGAAAAAAATAGACAATCTCAGAAAGGAGAATGAAAAGCTCATTAATGATAACAACAAACTTCTAGAAGAAGTTGCATCATTGAATGACGAAATCAAACAGAAGAATGATACAATTGTTAACCTCGAAGCAATGGCTAAAGCATTGCAGCTTGGGGAGACTAAAGTAGTTCCTCAAAAACATTACACAAGAGCAAGAGAACCAGGAGGGATTAAAAAACAATCAAATGCTCCAGCGGATGATGATTTTACCACATTGGAAAAGAAGAAAACAGCTGATGCTACAAGTAAGAATGTAGCTGCTGGTCGAAAAAGAAAAGCTCCTTCCAGTCCCAATAAGAAAGTAACTTCTGGTGAGAAAAGAAAAGCTCCTTCCAGTCCCGAGAAGGTAGACGATAAAAAGAAGATGTCAGAAACTGAAGAACTTGAAGATGAATCTCCTCAAACAGCCAAGCTAGTGAAAGAGGGAAAAATGCTGATACAATGTCAAAAACTCAGGCTTTGGAACCAAGCAGACGATCAGCTGAAGCATCTATACAGGAGCATCGTATGCCCAAGAAGGATGTCTCCAACGTAAGTATTCTAAACTTGAACCAATTTCTGTACAATTCACAACGGAGAATGATCATTCTCCGTGTCATTTGAACGGAGAATTGATATTCTCCGTGTATCTAACACGGAGAATGAATATTCTCCGTATAATTTGGACGAAGAATTGTCATTCTGAGTCCTATTCATAACGGTCATTCTCCGTCCAATTCATAACGGAGAATGTTTATTCTCCGTGTATTTTAACGGAGAATAGTCATTCTCCGTCCAATTCATAACGGAGAATGATCATTCTCTCTATTGGAGTTACTTTTTTTTTTACAATTATATCATTAGCCTATATTATTAACATAATTGAAACTAAATTTATGTGCAGTGATAATGTATACCAATACTTTCCAACTGCTCCAGAAGATTGTAAAATAAGAAGAAGAAATAATGATGTTACCTTGATCTTTAATGCTAAAGAAGTACAAGACATATTAAATATGGAAGAAATAGAGGTCAATGTTATGAACTTCACAATAAAGATTATGAACGAACTACAAGCCGATACAAGACGTACCATTCAGTCAAGCTCGCAGGGTGCACAATGTAAATGGTTTGCAATCATGATGCCCCATTCATTGGTAAGAATCAAAACTGAAAAATAAATATTAATGTGTACACCTACTAATATTGTTGTAAAAAACTAACTCATGATATTATTTTTTGTTTTTTGTTTTTTGTTTTTTTCTGGAAAATAGCATACCGTTCAGTTTGTCGATGTAGTACAACCAACATCTGGAGCAATGTACAATTTCAAAGCTGAAATAGAAGATTTTATCATGGAGTTGGAGGATGACATCGAATGGCTATTCGTGCCACTCTTCCGTGAAGAGAATAAATACTATACACTGCTGGCATTCAACTTCAGCTCCTATGTTTGGACACACTACAACTCATTACGGAAAAACACGGGCGCTAAGGGAATCGAGGATGCAAAATACATGAAGAGTAAAATTGAGCCAATTATAATGAAGAACATTACATTGATGAGGGAGAAAAGCCCAGCAATTCAGGAATATGAAACAACAGAGCTCAAGGTTTGTAAAAATTGCCCACAGCAACTATCACCCAGCTGCCTGCTGTATGTTGTGTATTATATTGAAAACTTGTCGAAAGCTCCATTTGATTTACAAAAGAAAACAAACAAAGTAGTTCACGATATTATTGTAAAGAGCAGGTTAACTTTGGCTAAGCTTTTGCTTATGGGTGACTATGCAATTCCTTTTGTATCATAAAAAAAAATGACAATGTAAATTGGCTAAGAAATTCCTTATATATATTCTGTCTGTCAGGTTTCTTTTGTAATGTATTTGTTGTCCTTTGTAATGAAACTCAATTTTTCGACTAATTTACATTGTTCTATATATGTAAATCTGTTTTGTTAAAGTTCTGTTGTTTGATTCTGTGTTAAAAATACACGGAGAATGATATTTTTTTGTATTTTGACCTAGAAATGGCCATTCTTCGTGTGTTTTAGACACGGAGAATGTCATTCTCCGTATATTTTGACACGGAGAATGATCATTCTCCGTATTAATACACACGGATAATGTCATTCTCCGTGTTAAAATATACGGAGAATGACATTTTCTGTTTATTTTGACCTAGAAATATCATTCTTCGTGTATCTAACACGGATAATGATCATTCTCCGTGTTAAAGTAAACGGAGAATGACCATTCTCCGTGTTAAAATACACGGAGAATATCATTCTCCGTGTATTTTGACACGGAGAATGGTCATTCTCCGTTTATCTAACACGGAGAATGTTCATTCTCCGTGTTAAAATACACGGAGAATGACATTCTGTGTATTAACATAGTGTGTTAGCATAGTGTGCAGGAAGCTGATTCTTCACGTGGGCGCATATGCCATTGTGGGCGCATACAACGCAATGGGCGCATGGACGCATACAACAAGTGAGCGCATAGGAAGTGGCCCGTACCTATAAATGGCCATTCTCCGTGTACTTTAACACAGAGAATGAACATTCTCCGTTTACTTTTACACGGAGAATGACATTTTCTGTGTATTTTGACCTATAAATGACCATTCTCCGTATTTCTAATCATTCTCCGTGTTAATATACACGGAGAATGTCATTTTCCCTTGTATTTTGACCTAGAAATGACCATTCTCCGTGTGTCTAACATGGAGAATGCAATTCTCCGTGTGTCTAACACGGAGAATGCAATTCTCCGTGTTAAATTAAACGGAGAATGTTATTATCCATGTTAAATTACACGGAGAATGTTATTCTCCGTGTTAAAATACACGGAGAATGACATTCTCCTTGTATTTTGACCTATAAATGGCCATTCTTCGTGTATTTACACGGGGAATGAACATTCTCCGTGTCAAAATACACGAAGAATATCATTCTCCGTGTAATTTTACACGGAGAATGCCCTTTCTGTGTATTTCGAGGATGACATTTTCTGTGTAGTTAATATATACATTGTTCTATATATAAATCTGTTTTGTTAAATTTCTGTTGTTTGATTCTGTGTTAAAAAATACAGAAAATATGAACTAAAAATGTTCGTTAATTGAACATGAAGAATAGTCATTTTTATGGTTATATGTTTTTATCATATAAATGTAATGCTTGGAATGATCATTCTCGATGTTAAATCATGGAGAATGGTCATTCAATGCATTATCAAATCAGAGAGTATAACGGATAATAAGTTCTTATGCTGTTAATATATATATGAAACATCAAATATGCAGAGTTCAAACTATTACCATTGATATCAAAAAATGTAAGATATGTATTCAAAAAATAATTATATAAAAGAAGGAATATATGTGTATGTATTAACGAGGGGGCGCTGCCCCCTCGACCACCGTAGCAGTACGTGGAGGCAGAGGACAAGTGGTGCGATTGTGACTGCATAATTCAAAACAATTCTGGCACCTTATCTTTCTCTTCTCTTTTCCCTTGTTCTCATATTTGCTCTTATAACGGTCCGCTTTTGGTCGTCCAGGACCACGTTTCGGAACAGGGGGTAGAACAACATCAGTGAGATTATTTTCAAACTATTTTTCACAATCTAGAACTGGACGAATAGCACATGAATATAACTTCCGATAATAATCTGATGTCCAATACTGCTCCACAAAGTCGTAAACAAATTTATCTCAACCAACTCTGATGCATTGTATTGCATGGCTGCATGGGAATCCATATACCTTCCATCTACGACAACTACAATGACAATCAAGAAGATTCACCATGTGGGAGGAAGTATCTGCGATCACCTCAAATTCGAAATCACCGAACCGATGTACCCTATAACACATGCCATCATCTATAAGCTGCTTCAGCATATCCTCAGCGTATGGAGTCAATTTGCTATTCAAACCAATTGCATCCTTGTGGCGATCTGAAATCATCTTCATCATCTTCACACGGATGACATTTACAATTGCTGATATAGGCAATTTCTTCTCAGCCTTTATCCATGCATTGAATGACTCTGCACAACTAGAAGCAACCTCACCGTATCTACATCCCGGGAAGAATGCGTTTGACCAGTGTTCAAGTTTTTGTTTATTCATCCAATTCACAACATGACCATAATTCAGATCATAAATCTTCTTGATTGCTTGTCTATACCCACCTTTATATAGAAAAACAAATAATTAATAAAGAATTAGGTCAATTCACAAAATTATTAAAAATAAGTGCATTCTCCGTGTTTAAAATAAGGATAATAGTCATTCTCCGTTCAAAAGCTAACGGAGAATGATATTCTCCGTTCTATGCAGGACGGAGAATGGTCATTCTCCGTGTGACGAAAACGAAGAATGAACATTATCCGTACTATGCAAGACGGATAATACCATTCTCCGTTCAAAAGCTAACGGAGAATGATATTCTCCGTTCTATGCAAGACGGGTAATGGTCATTCTTCGTGTGACGGAAACGGAGAATGAACATTATCCGTACTATGCAAGACGGATAATACCATTCTCCGTTCAAAAGCTAACGGAGAATGATATTCTCCGTTCTATGCAGGACGGAGAATGATATTCTCCGTTCTATGGTCATTATCCGTCTAATACATACGGAGAATGACTATTCTCCGTCTTACTGACGCGGAGAATGGTCATTCTCCGTGTTAAATTAATGGTAAATGCATAGAAAATGTGCATATATCTGTCTTATTAACACACCTGGAGTTAGAACATATACTGCTTGCCTCCAAGCTTCAAGTACATGCAGATACACTCTTTCATTTCCTTTCTCTTTCAGCGGTATGTTATTCTTCATGTGATAATAGCAATAGCTATGGTAATCATTAGGAAACACTTTAGGGACTTCAGAAACTAGACCGGTGCCTTGATCCGAAAGAAAAACAATACGTCTACTACATCCAACAACATTCTTTAGATTTCAAAGGAACCATTCCCAATTGTCACCATCTTCGCCTGAGACTATACCGTATGCAAGAGGGTAGAACTGTTGGTTACCATTCTTCGCTGTAGCAGACATCAAACATCCTCTAAACCTCCCTGTAAGGAAAGTAGCATCCAAATATAGCATTGGGCGACAATATTGAAAGCCTTCTACGCAGGCCCCATATGAAAGAAAAAGCCGCTCAAACCTCATTGATGAATCATCTTTCTGGAAGTCGATAACGGAACCATTATTGGTTTCCTTTACCTTGTTGACATACCAACACAAGTCACTGTAAGATCTAACATCATCTCCGTACATTTTCTGGTGCACCAGCCTAATTCCATGGTATGCCTGTCCATATGTAACAGATAAACCGTAGTCGACCTTGAAATCATCGACAACAGATTTTACGGACTTTTTAGGATGCATCCGAACAATGTCACTAACCAAACTTTTTACAAACTTTGCTGGAACAATCAGATTACCTTTATCCATATAATCAGCTCCACAATTATGTTCTCCTACATACCTCTTCACCTCAAAAATTTGATTATCTTTCGAAATAGATATAGCATGGAAGCTCCACAAACAAGCATGTGTCTTGTAATTCTTGCAGCAAACAATATACCTCCCCGGCTCAGATTTCAAAATATGGAATGGATGACGAGATTCAAAACATACCTTTCTAACAGCATTCCTAACTTTTTCAACACCATTTAGAAAAATCTGACCAACACCAGTAATTGATCCAGGCCACATATCCGATTTCCTCTTCTTCACTGTCTCAGTTGAGCCCTCATAAAATTGTACTACTCGTTTGTCCTTTACAGTAGGAGAACATCTACTCAAAGAACTAGAGGAGGAAGACGAAGGTCCCATGTGAAAGCTTTGACAAGGAAAAGATGTTGATGAAGAACATGGAGAGTATATTTGATCCACAAATAGATCAAAACTCATATCATGAGTACCGTTAAAACCACCAACCAATGAGCGAAGCCAAAAATCACTTTCAACATACAGTTCAGTCCCATCAGAGTGCAAAAACCTGAAACGGAAGGAAAGTGGATCCAAAGAAGTCCATCGATCGCACACTTTAATCTTTAAAAAATCTACGGTACTTTCATGTGTGACACGGCAGGAAACTATGTCTCCCTTGAAACAAATGTTAACTAAACCACTTGATTCCATACCTTCCCCCCTGATAACATAAAAACATAAGAGGTCACAAATAGAACAATAAGATTGTCGTCTAATAATGATTATTCTCCGTCTAAAAATAACGGAGAATAAATATTCTCCGTTCGAAACTAACTTATAATGATCATTCTCCGTCTAAAGTAAAACGGAGAATGACATTCTCCGTCTAAAACACACGGAGAATAGACATTCTCCGTCTAAATATAACGGAGAATGATTATTATCTGTCTGTAACTTATGGATAATGCTCATTATCCGTATAAAAACATACGGATAATGATCTTTCTCATAA
This sequence comes from Iris pallida, assembly GCA_029216955.1. Classification (NCBI taxonomy): domain Eukaryota; kingdom Viridiplantae; phylum Streptophyta; class Magnoliopsida; order Asparagales; family Iridaceae; genus Iris; species Iris pallida. The sequence continues at coordinate 19,060 of JANAVB010038663.1, read as the reverse complement.
GTAATTGTCATTCTCCGTTAAAATATAACGGAGAATGCTATTCGCACAAAATAACAAGATTAAATATCTCTCTAATATTTTCTAAGTTAATAATCTTCATAACAAATTCAAATTCAGCATAAATTTTGAGATATACGAAGCTGATGGATGAATTTCTACAGATCTGAACTCTCACCTTGTTTTAAGATCTATAAAAAGAAAAGAAGAAGATCTTCGCTCCACAATTGACCTAATTGCCGAAAACCACGAAAATGATGATGATGATCGATGATGATGAAGGATGATCGATGTTCGACTGACGAAAACCACAGTGAACTACAGATTTTGCGATCTCTGATAAAGATGATATCAATGGATTTCAAATTTCTCGTGAAGAAGAAGAATACGAATTTCCCAATCCAAATCTGAGTTTGCGAATTCAAAATTATATATAGATGTCCAAATTTGCACGAAGGGGTATTTTTGGAACTATGATAATGGCAAATTTTGTAAATACAGAGCATCTAGAGAGAATCTTGAAATATTTAACGTGGAAATACTTAATTCTGGATATTTCATAAAAATAATCCAGCGGGTGGGCATTTCATAAAAGCCCACCCCAAAATTGGGTTTCTCAGCAATTTCCAGTTATATATAAATTATAAAATTATAAAGACTTGTATGGAAAATTTTAAAAAAAATTAATTTCTACCAATATACGCATTTTCGTAAAGTGTTTACTAAGTTTTTTTTTTAAATTAGTCCCAAAACGCCCAATATAAAAATCTTTTGTTGATTAACACTTTTATTTGTTTTAATTTTGTTTAATTTTCTTAATCTCTTCCCTCCTCAGAAGAAACTTCTAGCCCAAGAGCTTTACAGTTTTCATTTTACAATTTTTTCAAACTAAATACTTTGACCCCAATTTCTCTAAACTTTAGTTATCTGTATGAAAATTTTCGTTAAATTTGTGTACCCATAAAATCTATCTATTTACTATAATCAAACGTTTAAACTTTGCTAATCATAATTTTCTTTCATTTTGATATCTTTTCTTACTGTTGTTGGTCTACATATATGAAGGCCTTCATTTTTTTTCGATACCCGGCGTAATGCACGAGATTTTGTGCATGCTATATGCATACAATTTTCACACTGACACACACACGTCTCTTTCGCGGTTCGATTCCGAGACTGTCCGCCTACCCAAGTAAGTTCTACCTCTCGTCACTGACTACAAGAGTCAGATGACTTCGGTGGCGGTGGTACTCCTTAATTAGTTCAATTATACTAAACCGTAAGTAGTGAAAGATTTGGATTTGAACTTTCAAAGATAGAATTTGTATAAAAGTCTATGAACTTTTTTGTTTTATAGTAGAGGACAAATGTTTGGTTAGAGTAAGAAAGTAAAAAAATATATTAATATTAACAGATTATTAATTACTATTTATAATTAGCTAAATGTATATTATATTCATTAATAGGGAAAGAATTAGGTGGCTGACTTCCATTGGATTTATTAAATTGGCTTCACCTTTTTTTTTTCAAATATGCTCTTACATAATTTTACTAATTAATTTTTTTCATCAAGATTAAATAAAAATAACTAGATAATTTAGGATTATTTAGTAAAAATATTTTGTTATTTGGTTCCACTAATCTCATTTCTCGTTCATAAAAGAGTTAGCTAATGGGGCTTGCTTGATTTATGTTATTTATAACTTTTGATGCAACAATTCTGATGAAAGCGGGGAAAGCTCAGTTGGGAGAGTGTCAGACTGAAATATGAAGGTCACGTGTTCTATCCACGTTCACCGCAATTCATTTTTTTATTACAAATTTTGACTTAATTCTTAATTTAACTATTAAACATATTTTAGTACGCAACATGCAATTCTTTCAATAAATGTTTGATTAAGTATTTTAAACATAATTGGAAGGTTATTTCTTCTTAATAAAACAGGAAAAATGCATTTGACAAAGGAATCTCAAGATTCATAAATCTCGACCGAGACATGCTGCTTTTATTCATTTCATAAGTGGTGTTTTTTTTTTGAGGGTGTCCACTTCTTAATGGTGCTTGGAGGCATGAACTCCACCGTTCCCAACGGGCTACGGCCACGAGGACTTCATATAAGTGGTGTTGGTTGTTGCCAAAAAGGCTCTGTGTTGTTTCGGTTTGGTTTGAAAAAAAATGGATTCCGTTTCGGTTGTGAAAAATATTAAGATTTCTTATTTGATTTCGGTCCCAAATCTAAAACTGGATACGATTTACACAATATGTGAATAATTTTAATTTTATACATATTTTGTGATTAAAAAATGTGTATATTTTTATAGCAACTATTGTAAGTGTGTTTTAAACTACAACTTCGATAAATTAACCATTAGTTTAATTTTGGACCAAACTTTAAAATACAACAATTGTACGTACAAAAAAAATTCTTTTGTTAATAATTTAACCAAAATTCTAATTTTTGGTTGGTCTATTAAATGATAAAAATAGTCCACCTATTTAACCGAATAAACTGAATTGATTAATGGTTCAATTTTGGTTAATGCTAATTTTGATTCGATTTCGATTTTAGATTTTTAGAAATTCGGTTTATTAGGATATTGACTATTTCGGTTCGGTTGAAACCGAATGAATCAAACACTATCTCTAAAGAAAATGGTTTCGAACGAAAGGAAAATAGAAAATAAATGGTTTACCCCATCCTAGGATTCACTCGCCCTCATTTTTGTGCATTTATTCTGGTTCTGACCTTTCAAAATATCGAGTTTTCTTATTTTGAAAATTTTAATTTTCTATATCTATATAAAGAGCAAAAAAATTCATTTCTTTCCACGAACCAAAAGAGACCCATGGGATTTATCTTTCTATGTTCCAGACGCCTCTTCAGTAGAGCCGGTCCTGGTCCAAGACAAGCATGACGACCGTCCAGAACCCACGGACTAGAAGGACAAAAAAGAAATACATATCCCAACCCATTAGTTAATATAGGTTAAGCTACTATATACATGCTACATTTTTTAAAGTTAGCTTAATATATAAGCAACGTCATGACCTATGTTTTTTGTTTTCCATTAATTCTAATTCTAGGTAGATGAATCCATTATACTTGGTATGTCATTAGCTTTTTTTTTTTATTCTGTAATTTTATGTCAAAGCAAAATATATAATACTATATGTATGATTTGAGGGCACATTTTTTTTGTCATGAGTCTTCAAATGTCTATGATAATACTAACCATAATTTTTTTGATGGTATATACTATACAACAAGTTCATAGTAATTAGGGATAATTTAGCAAATACCTCCATTCCAAATGTTGAAACTAGCATATACCACCAATATTTATTTTAACTAGCAAATGCCCCCATTTTTAGTATAGAATAGTAAAAAAAAAAAAAAAAAAAGATATACCCTTCTTATTAAATATTTGTTCTTTTGTTTTACATAGGAGTGGGGTATATGCTAAATTCAACATTTGAAATAGGGGGTATTTGCTAAATTATTCCTAGTAATTATTTGAACGTACACCCATTTTTCTAACAATGTTGTTTTGAGAGATTCACGCAAGTAAACAGCATGAATTCTTTCCATTCAATTCCTATGAGGCACACCTCTATTTGCTGTGCTTAAAATTGAGGCTTTCAAAATTTAATAGGTTCAGCATCAATATTTGATATCTTTACATTTGAAAATGTACATATAATCAATCAATTATTCATCCCTAGCGAGTAGTGACAGCATACAGAAAAGAATTGAGTGACATAACAAATGTCTGCATCTCAAAAATTTACTAGACTTTGATTAAAAAGAATGGGGCTATTGTTGTTTCTTTAGATTTGCTGCGGATTCAGAAGAAGCCATATCATGATTGGAGGCTTTGATCATAAAGAGAAGTGTTTCCAGGAGCATGCCACCCACCAATCCTATAACCCCTCAGCGGCATTCTGTACCAAATCAAAATCACAAAAAGTACACCATTAATGTTAAAACAAATGCACACACCGAAATTCTCTCTTTATGCAATGGAAGGACCGGAGCGAGAATGCCTAAAAAAAATACCATCACGGGGCTGTGATTAAACAGCGCTCTGAAAACATAATGCCCGACCAAATAGCCCGTAAACATGATTGCCACGACATGTACACCTGCGAAAAGAAGAACCAGCTATCCATTAAGGCTTTCAGTAAAAATATTCCGAAAAAAATTATTTCACTTTTATCTCCCCAGCTTCATGAACAAAAAAACAAATTAGCATAAATTAGCATACATTAGAAGGACCAAAAGTCGCTTTATGGGATTAACATACATGTGATATATTTTGAATATATCTGAAAGAAATTTCTAAATCCAGAAGGTATGCTTCACTGGATTCCATGCCGATGATAGTTACAAGCATAGTTATCAAACCTAGACTGGACTGGCAGTCGGACCGGAAAACTGGTGACCCAGTAACTAATCCGATCCGGGTGAACATTTGTACCATTTTTTCTATCAAACCGGTTGAAAACCAATTGAACCAGCCATTTTTTATACGACAAGTCAGGTCTTGAAAACCGGACTGGGTTACTCATAAATAAGACAATAATCTGGTTTTTTGTCTGGGCCTTCAAGATTAGCAAAAGGACCATCCTTATTTATAAAGGTTGCACTTCCAATGTTAATTTTCCACCTATACTACAGGAATGTTAACATGCGAGTAACGACTATAGAGCTAAAGTTTGGCTTTCATAATTTTTAAATGTTTAATTTATATGGTTTACTAAGGAAGTTTATTATTATTTATATTTTCTAATATGATTTCTAGAATTTAGGTTCAATACTTTAATCCCTTCCTAAAGGTTATCCATTTCTGTTTTTTCTACATTATTGGTTGAAGCATGGTCATTGCCATACTTTCCAATCTGTGATGCGTGATGCATCAAAAACTTCTTTTTGTACACTTCTGATCTTAGTGATATTCTGATTGTATATTCTACTTAGAAAATTATTACTATTATTTTTATATCTCGTTGACCCACTGGTCGGACCAGTGACCTGATGACTTGGAGCCTTGACCGGGTCGATGTCCGGTCTGATAACTATGGTTACAAGATGTCAATTTTAGGAGAGCATTGATTGATGAAGTTCCTAGCATGAAAGGAAAAAAAAAATTCCGCAATATCATTTTATCATACAAAAAGCTCCACGCAGGACGCCATCAATATATAACCAGTGTGAACAGACAAATCGAAAACCTTTCTACTTTTTACTTTCTTATGGAAATATGGATTTGTAGGAGATGCATTTTTTTTACTTTATACGAATTTTCTTAGCGATTACACAATTCTAACTAACTATCAACGCGGCTTTAGTATATTGGTGTTATGATACAAATTTGATCTGATCTGATCAAATTAGGGTACAATAATTCCTTAACAAAATACTCAAAATGGTGTAGAGTAATTTTGTGTAATGAAAAAAATTGATAATCATGATGGATATCACTACATAAATAGTTAATTGTCTACAAAGAGGGCATTACACAGGTAAGCGGGAACATTCTATCTACTAGGATGAGGAAACAATTAAATGCTTTTGAAGAAATCCTAAGAACACTAAACCATCTACTATCTAACTAATATTGATGATTAAGGGTAAGGAAAAACATCAGCCACATGATGCCACCTCAAGGGAGGAAGGCACTATGAAGAATTTCTTGGCAACCAAGAATAAAGAGAGTTTTAATTCCAGTAGAAGCTTGCCAAGAAGACGATGTTAATAATGCCTAATCTTCAGCTCTCGGGAAGGCACCGTTTAGACAGCACTGTTCTAAAAGGCGGTCTAGGCAGCCGCCTAGGCACTAGGCAGCTAGCGCCCGCCCGATGCCCTCTAGGCGTCCACCCCCCCCGACGCCCGACTATGCATGTTTTTGGGTTCTATGGACTTCTTCTACAATTTTCAGTAGATTTTTTTTAATTTATTTGAATCACCTAGATCTAGGCGGACTAGGCGCTAGGCGGCAGACCCGCCCGAATAGAGCCTAGCGCTTTTCACAACCTTGAGACACAGGGATCCCTTATCCTAGTAATCCCTCCACATCCCACAATCACATATCCTTCGGATCATGAGGCTGACAATTCCAATGGCTTAATAATTGGATCAGGTGGTGAATATAGGTTTTAAAAAAATCTTATACTTTTATTTTTCAGTACATGTTGGATTGGGCTTGGGTCAACGATGGACCATAATCCGTTCATAATAATATAAGATTGTTTTTATTTTATTTTTAAAGTTTATTCTAATTCATTTAATTTTATGTTAGTATTAGACCATGTTTGACCAAGATAAACGTATAGATGTTCAGAAATTTTTGAGGCAAGGATATTCATCCAAATAAGAACATTTTGTAAGTGTATACAACCATGCTTGACCAAGATACACGAATAGCTGTTCACAAACGTTTGTGACAATAATATTTATGCAAATAAACACATTTTGTAAGGATACATGCAATTATAATTTTTTAAAAGGATGTAGATACAAAATTGAATATTTAGATGGTCTACATCAAAAGACCCCCTTAATTTTATTACAATAAGGATTTATCGAGTCTAATTGTTTAATCTCGCGCTATTGTGCAGGTTCAAGTAGACTATTATTTCGATAAGATACTACTAAGTATGATCTGATCCCTAAGTGGATATGTGTGCAAGTATACAAAGAATAATGTTACTTGATGAAAGATGACCCAGAGGGTGTGTAGGGGTTATGTCCACCTAACTGTTTAAGGCTACTATTATACCATTCTCTGAGCTCCATAGTTTGGGGCAGGTCAACTCCACAAATCCAATTTTAGTTTACCAATAAATCCATGCACGACTCCAATAAGTGCCCCCCACAAATCAACTCGTGATGCAGGTCAAGCTTGTTGGCTGCCTCTTCCCAGTCTGTAGCTCCAAATCAAACAATGCAAAACCAGAATTTCCAAACAAGACCATTTCCCTCAGAACTCCAAATTATGACTTGCAAAAAGTTTACAGTTCCAACCGCCATTGTCAAGATACTGGCATTGAGGCCCTCTTCCCCTTAAGTAAGACCAAGTGTTGTTTAACACAGACTCGGAAAGGTTTCCTTCCCCACGAATTTCCAATTCCAAATGCCAAGAATTGTCAATTCACTTGTACAATTACAGCATTTTCAAGCTCAACAGTGTTGAGGATTCTTTCCTGTGCTTGAACCCTCTTTTGGTTCATCTATTGTTCTGACAAATTACATCCAGTGCTTCAAATATGTGTTGGAGTGGGTGGGGTTCCCAACCTATGTGGAGAAGACCCCGGAGTGCGACGAGCGCCGTTCGTATGTCGAAGAAGCTCGGGAAGTAGGCGACTGGAGTCGCTACTGCTGCTGCTGCTGCTCCTGAAGGAGTTTCTGGCCTGGGCCTGCCGAGTTCGGCCCGAACTCGGTCCCAGGCTGAGTTCTGGCCGAACTCGGTCTGGCTCCTCCAGGGTTTGGCGAGTAGGTGCTGGATGCTCGACACAGAGTTCTGGCCGAACTCTGTGTCGTCGGGGCTGAAGCAGATTTTCGGGTGATTTTTCACCACTGGATCTAATCCAATGGTCCAGGTTGGTTGCGGGATTAGGAAGTTAAGTTGAGTTTTCTCAACCCTAATTCATTGTGCAACATAACGCAACGTAACACAACTTGGAGAGAGGAAGGAGGCAAGAGTGCCATTGCAACTTCGGAGAAGAAGACGGAGGATTGAAGGTCCCTATTCGAAGGAGATCGTGTTCGGGTAATCTCTACTCGTCGTTCTCGCTCTTCGTAGCCTTGTAATCATTGTTCTTATTTCTGAGTGTTGTGGGGATCCGATTTGGATCGGGAGGAGTTTGTAGAGGGTATAATTCTTCTATTCCATTAGTGGAGGCTTCTCAGGGTTGGACTCCGATCGTCCCGTGGTTTTTCCCGCAAGGGTTTTCCACGTCAAAAATTCTCTGTGTCTGCGTGGATTGTTTTGTGTGGTTGTTTTTGGGTTCGTGCGTTGTATTGCTCGGTCCTCTCGCAGGTACTCTCTGGTTTGGGGAAAGATTTTCGCGCTTCTTTTCCAACAGAGTGGTATCAGAGCCAGGTTCTGGAGTTCAGAAGGAGTGTCAGTAGTTGACAGAGAAAACCAGAGAGGAGAGATGGACGCGAAGCCGGTGCACATGGTGAATCTAAATGGCATAAACTATCATTATTGGCGGAGCAAGATGAAGGATTTGCTATTTGTCAAGAAGCTGCATCTACCCGTGTTTGCATCCGAGAAGCCCAGTGATAAATTCGAGGAGGACTGGACATTCGAGCACATACAGGTGTGCGGGTATATACGGCAGTTTGTTGATGAGAACGTGTACAACCACGTTGCCAATATTGAGCACGCGAAGACGTTGTGGGATAAGCTGGAATCCTTGTATGCGAAGAAGACCGGGGTAAACAAGTTGTTCCTGATCCGAACGATGATGGGTCTGCGGTACAAGGATGGGGCGTCTATTTCGGATCACTTGAGTGAGTTCCAGGGCGTGGTTGACCAGCTATCTTCTATGGGAGTCAAGTTCGACGACGAAGTTCAGGGACTGTGGCTGCTGTGTACTTTGCCAGACTCGTGGGAGACCGTACGAGTATCTATGATCGCTTCTGCTCCAGAGGACGTGGTCAGTCTGGAGTTTGCCAAGAGCGGGGTGTTGAATGAAGAGATGCAGAGACGTTCTCAGGGCACTTCATCTACATCCCATCACTCAGAAGCATTGGTTTCAGAGAGCCGCGGAAGGGGCAAAAGCAGGAGTCCAGGTGGTGGCAGAGACAAGAGCAGAGGGAAGTCCAAGGGTCGTTACGAGGACTCAGAGTGTTACCATTGCGGTAAGAAGGGCCATATCAAGCGGAATTGTTTCGCTTGGAAGAGAGAGAAGAAGGGCGACAAGGGGAAGCAAGAAGAGAACACTACAGTGGCGGCCTCGATGCATGGAGGCGATGTGATCGTCGTAGGTGATGAGGTCATTACTAACCTCGTCTGCGATGACAATTCTTGGCTGGTGGACTCAGGGGCTTCAGCACATGTATCTCACAACAGGGCACTGTTGCCACTTACACGACAGGCGACTGTGGCGTGTTGAAGATGGGCAACGGAGATGTGTCGAAGGTGATTGCCGTTGGAGATGTGCATTTGAGAACGAAGACGGGTGCGGTTCTTGTTCTCAAGGATGTTCGTCATATCCCTGATATCCGTTTCAACCTGGTGTCGGTTGGAAGGTTGGATGACGATGGATTCTTTGGTCTCTTCGGGAACAGTCAGTGGAAGCTTTCCAGGGGTTCGATGGTGATAGACAGAGGAAGCAAGAAGTCCGGTCTCTACTATATGGAGGGGAGCGCACAGGGGGCACAGGAGGTGAACGCAGTCAGTGATGCGTCTACCGAGTTGTGGCACAGGCGGCTCGGCCATATCAGCGAGAAGGAGATGAGCTACTTGGTGAACTGGAAGGTGATTCCAGGGCTCAAGTCTACAAAGTTGGAGAAGTGCATGCACTGTTTAGCTGGGAAGCAAAATAGGGTGTCTTTCCAAAGTCACCCAAGTTCGAGGAAGCCGGCGTTGCTCGAGTTGATTCACTCGGATGTCTGCGGTCCTATGAAGGTAAAATCTCTTGGTGGTGCTTCTTACTTTGTAACCTTTATTGATGACTGTTCCAGGAAGGTTTGGGTCTATGCCTTAAAGACCAAGGATCAGGTGCTGCCTACTTTCAAGGAGTTTCAAGCCTCTGTTGAAAGGGAGACGGGCAAGAAGTTGTTGTGTGTTCGGTCCGACAATGGCGGCGAATGCATCGGTCCCTTTGATGCGTATTGCAGAGAGCAAGGGATACGACACCAGAAGACTCCGCCTAAGACACCTCAGCTCAATGGTGTAGCGGAGCGCATGAATAGGACACTGATGGAGAGGGTACGGTGTTTGCTGTCAGAAGCAAACTTGCCAGGCAGTTATTGGGGTGAGGCTCTTCTCACAGCTGCTTATATTATTAATTTGTCTCCTAGTGCTCCTTTGCAGGGTGATGTGCCTGACAAAGTATGGTACGGCAAAGAGCCGTCATACAATCACCTGCGGGCATTTGGTTGTAAGGCCTTCGTGCATGTACCGAAGGACGAGAGGACCAAACTTGAGCCGAAGACGAGGCGATGCGTCTTTGTCGGCTATGGTCGGGATGAGTTTGGCTATAGACTCTACGACCCAGTAGAAGGAAAGCTCTACAGAAGCAGGGACGTGGTATTCGTCGAGGATCAGACCATGACCAACACTCAGGATTCCGAGACGCCTTCTGAGGCTGAGGAATTACCTGAGTTAGAGTCATTTCGCTTCGAGCAGTTTCCAGAGGACATCGCAGAGGATCCAGTTATGGGGGAGCCGGTACATGGAGTTGCTCCCAACCTTGATCATCAGCCTGCTGATGGTGGTCAGGGTGTCCCTCAAGAGGATGAGCATGCCGGAGAGGTAGTTCCTGAAGGGGAGGAGGCTGTCGGTATACAGCCAGCACCAGTGGCTCCATTGAGAAGGAGTGACAGGGATCGTCGACCATCTACGAGATACTCACCAGATGAGTATGTGCTATTGACTGACGGAGGAGAGCCCGAAAGTTTTACAGAGGCTATGGAAGACGAACACAGGCAGGAGTGGATGGAGGCTATGCAGGAGGAGATGAGTTCCTTGCACACCAATTCCACTTATGATCTGGTGCGGTTGCCAAAGGGCAAGAAGGCTTTGAAGAATCGATGGATGTTCAGAGTGAAGCAGACGGATGATGCTACTCGCCCTCGATACAAAGCGAGGCTGGTAGTCAAAGGCTACGGTCAGCGGAAAGACATGGATTATGATGAGATCTTTTCGCCTATCGTCAAGCATTCGTCTATTCGGGTGGTGCTAGCATTAGCAGCCAGTCTCGACTTAGAGGTCGAGCAGATGGACGTGAAGACGACATTCCTCCACGGTGATCTTGAGGAGGAGTTGTACATGGAGCAGCCAGAGGGATTCTGTGAGAAGGGCAAGTCATATTTGGTCTGCCGGTTGAGGAAGAGCTTGTATGGTCTGAAGCAGGCTCCGAGGCAGTGGTACAGGAAGTTTGAGTCATTTATGGGGGAGCATGGTTATGCACGGACGACGTCGGACCACTGTGTGTTTGTGAGGTATTTGTCGATGATGATTTCATTATTTTATTGCTCTATGTTGATGATATGCTATTAGTGGGTCGGAATGCCACTAGGATAGCGAAGCTGAAGCGCCAACTGGGTGCGGCCTTCTCTATGAAGGATTTGGGCACAGCGAAGACTATTCTTAGGATGGAGATCAGCCGAGAGAGAGAGTCCAAGCTGCTACACTTGTCCCAAACGAAGTACATTCACCGGGTACTTCAGCATTTCGGGATGGACGGGTCGAAGAAAGTGAGTTCCCCTCTTACGGCTCACTTTAAGCACACTGAGGAGCAGTGTCCATCTACCGAGGACGAAAAGGAAGATATGGAGTGGGTTCCATATGCCTCAGCTGTGGGGAGCCTTATGTATGCTATGGTGTGTACGAGGCCAGATATTGCTCATGCAGTTGGTACGGTTAGCAGGTATCTTTCAAATCCTGTAAGGGTACATTGGAGTGCGGTCAAGTGGATTCTACGATATCTTCAGGGCACTGCTGGTTGGAGACTTTCCTTTGGTGGTGACGAGCCAAAGCTGGTTGGGTATACCGACGCTGATATGGCTGGAGATGTAGACACGAGACGATCGACTTCGGGCTACGTGATGATGTTTACGGGAGGAGCAGTGTCGTGGCAGTCGCGGTTGCAGAAGTGTGTTGCCTTGTCGACGACAGAGGCAGAGTACATTACGGCGACGGAGGCTTGCAAGGAGTTGCTGTAGATGAAGAAGCTGCTGCAGGAATTGGGACTGAAGCAAGAGCAGTATACTTTACTTTGCGATAGTCAGAGTGCGATCCACCTTGTGAAGAATTAGACGTTTCATAGCCGGTCCAAGCACATCGAGACTCGGTATCATTGGATACGGGATGTGATTGAGAAGAAGGACGCGGAGCTTGAGAAGGTTCATACAGATGACAACGGAGCTGATATGTTCACGAAGATTCTACCAAGGGGGAAGTTTGAGTACTGCAGGCAGGTCGTCGGAATGACGACATCCTCCCCATAGTTGTAAAGGGAGAGATTTGTTGGAGTGGGTGGGGTTCCCAACCTATGTGGAGAAGACCCCGGAGTGCGACGAGCACCGTTCGTATGTCGAAGAAGCTCGGAAAGTAGGCGACTGGAGTCGCTACTGCTGCTGCTGCTGCTCCTGAAGGAGTTTCTGGCCTGGGCCTGCCGAGTTCGGCCCGAACTCGGTCCCAGGCCGAGTTCTGGCCGAACTTGGTCTGGCTCCTCCAGGGTTTGGCGAGTAGGTGCTGGATGCTCGACACAGAGTTCTGGCCGAACTCTGTGTCGTCGGGGCTGAAGCAGATTTTCGGGTGATTTTTCACCACTGGATCTAATCCAACGGTCCAGGTTGGTTGCGGGATTAGGGAGTTAAGTTGAGTTTTCTCAACCCTAATTCATTGTGCAACATAACACAATGTAACACAACTTGGAGAGAGGAAGGAGGCAAGAGTGCCATTGCAACTTCGGAGAAGAAGACGGAGGATTGAAGGTCGCTATTCGAAGGAGATCATGTTCGGGTAATCTCTACTCGTCGTTCTCGCTTTTCGTAGCCTTGTAATCATTGTTCTTATTTCTGAGTGTTGTGGGGATCCGATTTGGATTGGGAGGAGTTTGTAGAGGGTGTAATTCTTCTATTCCATTAGTGGAGGCTTCTCAGGGTTGGACTCCGATCGTCCCGTGGTTTTTCCCGCAAGGGTTTTCCACGTCAAAAATTCTTTGTGTTTGCGTGGATTGTTTTGTGTGGTTGTTTTTGGGTTCGTGCGTTGTATTGCTCGGTCCTCTCACAGGTACTCTCCGATTTGGGGAAAGGTTTCTGCACTTCTTTCCCAACAATATGGAGGTTTTGATGCCACAGATAGATGGGCGTAGGTTGGAGTTCTAGTCCAGGTACCTATGATTGTAACTAGCAGCTTAATTAATAAGAATACTCTGCACCAAAGTAGGCGCTCTTTTCAATTTCTGGATCTTATTCAAGGCAATCAGAAGAGGCGGGCGGGGTGGGGTGGGGTGAGGTGGGAGGGGGAGGTTTACCATGCAAAACTGTATCTTCTAAGGTATACAGGAAGGAAAAAAATGCCCCAAACATCACTACTTGACCATAAACTAACCTTAAACCTGTAAGTTATAAAGTTATTTTCTGAGTATAAATTTTTTGAGTTTGTGTTTGGTTACTTTCATCTGAAAAATAATTTTAAAATATAAAAGTTGAAAAATGTGTTTGGTAAATTTTTTTATAGAAATTACAGCTGCATCTAATGTTCGTGTCCAACTGAAGGACCTCTTCATCGTGTCTACTACTTGTGTCTAGCTGTGTCTACTGCACATGCAGAGTTCGTGTCCCTGAGTCCATCGTTGTCTACTGCTCTTGAACATCACACGGACACGGGATCGTGGAGGCAAATCAAAATCACAAAAAGTACTCCATTAATGTTAAAACAAATAATTTTGCAATGAAAGGACAGGAGCGAGAATGCCTAAAAAAATTAAAAAAATAATATCATCACGGGGCTGTGATTAAACAGGGCTCTGAAAGCATAATGCCCGACCAAATAGCCCGTAAACATGATTGCCACGACATGTACACCTGCGAAAAGAAGAACGAGCTGTCCATTAAGGCCTTCAGTAAATGTCTTCCGAAAAAAAAAAATTATTTCACTTTTTATCTCCCCAGCTTCATGAACAAAAAAACCAAATTAGCATAAATTAGCATTTAAAAGGACCAAAAGCCGCTTTATGGGATTAACACACATGTGATATATTTTGAATATATCTGAAAGAAATTTCTAAATCCAGAAGGTATGCTTCACAACCCAGTTCGGAGACTCCGGACCTGCAGTCGGACTGGAAAACTGGTGACCCTGTAACTAATCCGATCCGGGTGAACATTGTACCGTTTTTTTCTATCAAATTGGTCAAAAACCAATTGAACTGGCCAATTTTTATACACTCGTACAACAAGTCAGGTCTTGAAAACAGGACCGGGTTACTCATAAAAGCCAATAAACTGGTTTTTGTCTGGGCTTTCAAGACTAGCAAAATGACCCAATGATCAATTTTCCACCTGATGTGGGGGACTCGAACAGTCTCATGTATTATGTATACTACAGGAATGTTATCATGTGAGTAAAGACTATAGAGCTAAAGTTTGGCTTTCATAATTTTTAAATGTTGAATTTATATGGTTTACTAAGGAAGTTTCTTATTATTTATATTTTTCTAATATGGTGTCTAGAATTTAGTTTCAATACTTTAATCCCTTCCTGAAGGTTTTCTTACCATTTCTTTTTTTTTTTCCCTACATTATTGGTTTGAAGCATGGTCATTTCCATACTTTCCAATCTGTGATGCGTGATGCATCATAAACTTCTTTCTTTTTGTACACTTCTGATCTTAGTGATATTCTGATCGTACATTCTACTTAGAAAATAATAATAATAATAATAATAATAATAATAATAATAATTATAATAATAATAATAATATAATAATAATAATAATATTATTATTATTATTATTATTATTATTATTATTATTATAATATTCCTTTGACCCACTGGTCGGACCCGTAACCTAATGACTTGGAGCCTTGATCGTAGGGGTGAGCATTCGGTTTATTCGGTTTAAACTGAACCACAATAGTCAAACTGAATAAATCGAAATTCTAAAAATTCAATACCGAAACCGAACCAAATAATCGATTCGGTTTGACTTAATGGGTTCGGTCCAAAGTTAGGATTGTGGTTAAATTATACTAAAAATTATAACTTTTGTAGACATATTTGTTATATTTCAAAATTGAATCCAAAGTTGGACTAGTTATTAAATTATCAAATTTGGACTTCAAACACATACATAGAATTGTTGTATTCAAAGCATACACATTTTTAATCAAAAATATGCATAGAATTGAGAAAATTTATATAATTTTATAAGTCGTATTCGGTTTTAGACCAAAACCGAAGCCGAAATCGAAAACCGAAACCGAATAAGGAATTTTAGTATTTTCAAAACGGAAACCGAATTGAAATTGTTTCAAACTGAACCAAATCTCCTGTTCGGTTCGGTTCGGTTTTCGATCCATGATCGAATAATGCTGACCCCTACAAGTTGACCGGGTCGATGTCCCGCCTGATAACTATGGTTACAAGATGTCAATTTTAGGAGAGCACTGACTGATGAAGTTCCTAGCTATAGTTCTCAAATTAAACACTTGAAATATTCCACAAAAGTTTTGAAACCATAAAGTTTTCTAGCTATAGTTGTCAACAAAAATGAACATTTGCTTACGACTTCTTAAAACTTTACATTCATGTTATATTTTTGACCTCATGTTCTTGCCACTATAAGCATATTGCTGCTTGAACAACTTGCAGCAATAGTGTTGGACATACCAAGGTTGCCTGATAAGTGTGTCTGGGCTGTGGGGATGACGGACAATGTGACCAAGATGGCAAGGCAAATATAGATTCAAGAACTAAACATTTCACCTTTTGGGTATCCGAGACCCTACAAAATTCTGTTGTTGCAATTTACAGCTTCTTTAATAAGTAACAAGCCTTGTCAATCCATCAATAATTGTCACTACTTGGCCAATTATTGAATAACAAAATTAAATTTTGGAATATATAGAGGTTTCGTCTAATGATTGTTAAATGTTAGCATTTTCTATCTAGACTTTTTCATTATGAGCCCCTCAAATCTTACTCATTTTGACATAAGTCCACAATCTTGTTATTTGGAAGGAAACCCCTCAAATCTTTGTTCATTTCAACATAAGCCCCACCGTTAGATTATGTCCAAGTCAAAATGTCCTACCCCTATAATTAATCTTATCTATATCATGTAAGGACAACTTTGTCTTTAAGGTTTTGTGTGATGGGGTTGTAGGATTTTAGGTTGAAGAAAATGTGGGAGAGGAATGGCCAAGAGAGGTAGGGGGAGAGCATCACCATGTAGCCAAGGGAGGAAGGAGGAGGAAGGATGGGGGGATCGAGGATGGACATGGGTTTGTCGGATTTGCGGTTGAAGGAGCAGGGGAGGAAGTTTACACAGGTTGTGAATGAGGTTAGGTTAAATAATGGACAATGATGGATTAGGATTTTGATGGGTTTGAGGATGAAGAGGGGGGTGGGATGGTAAAATAATATAAAATTAATTAACTTTAACGAATGCTCGTGTATCAGTGCGTTAATTGCATGAGCATATTAGTAATAATCTTAATGATTTAGGGGTCTCCTTCCAAATAACAAGACTCAAAGGGCTTATGTTGAAAATAGGCAAGATTTGAACGTCTTATATCTAAAGAAAACCTTTCTTTTTCACTTTCGTACGGAAATATGGATTTGTAGGAGATGCAATTTTTTACTTTATATGGATTTTTCTTAGCGATTACACAATTCTAACGAACAATCAACACAGCTTTAGTATATTGGTTTTATGATACAAATTTGATCTGAACTGATCAAATTAAGGTACAATGATTCCCTAACTAAATACTCAAAATGGTGTAGAGTAATTCTATGGAAGGGATAAAATTGGTAAACATGATGGATATCACTCATAAATATTTAATTATCTACAAAGTGGACATTATAAACATAAGCGAGAACTTTCTATCTACTAGGATTTGGAAACAATTAAATGCTTTTGAAGAAATCCTAAGAACAGTAAACCATCTATCCAATATTGATGATAAGGGTAAGGGAGAAACATCAGCCACATGATGCCCACTTGAAGGGAGGAAAGGCACTACGAAGAATTTCTTGGCAAACAATAATAAAGAGAGAGAGTTTCAATTCTTTTACAGTAGAAGGGAGCCAAGTGGAAGCGAGCCAAGAAGACAATGTTAATAATGCCTAATCTTCAGCTCCCGGGAAGGCACCACTTTAGACCCTTGTTAGCAATCACCCGCTCGTATTATATCGGAATTTTTCGTATCTTTTTGAAACGTATAGTACTTGCGTACTTTTGACATATTCAAATCAATATGTAAATTTTAAGCATCCAAAGTTTTAAACGTGTTCCGTATAAATTATTGAATAATTTGGTACAAAAAACGTGGTGGGAACATGTTCAATTAACCAAATTTGACAACATATTTAAAAATGTGAAGTTCCTAACCTTATTATTTCTATTTTGACCGAATTTTGAACGTATTTATTTGCACTGACCCGATTTACACTCGTACTTTTGTTTGTCCCAGATTTTTTTTGTTTGCCGAATTGCTATCAAGGCTTTAGACACAGGGATCCCGTGGATAAGGTAGTAATCCCTTCACATCCCACAATCACATATCCTTTGGATCATGGGTCTCACAATTCCAATGGCTTAATTGGATCAGGTGGTGAATACAGGTTTTAAAAATTACTTTTATTTTTTCAGTACATGTTGGATTGGGCTTGGGTCAACGATGGACCATAATCCGTTCATAATAATAAAAGATTGTTTTTATTTATTTTTTAAAGTTTATTCAAATTCATTTTATTTTATGTTAATATTAGACCATGTTTGACCAAGATAAACGTCATAAATCTTTGAGACAAGGATATTCATCCAAATAAGAACATTTTGAAAGTGTATACAACAATGCTTGACCAAGATACACGTACAGATGTTCACAAATGTTTGTGACAATGATATTCATGCAAATAAAAACATTTTGTACGGATATACATGCAATTATAATTTTTAAAAGGATGTAGATACAAAATTGAATCAAAAGACCCCCTATTAAAATAAGGATTTATCGAGTCTAATTGTTTAATCTCACGCTATTGTGCATGTTCAAGTAGACTATTATTTCGATAAGATACTACTAAGTATGATATGATCCCTAAGTGGATATGTGTGCAAGTATACAAAGTGTAATGTTACTTGACGAAAGATGACCCAGAGGGTGTGTAGGGGTTATGTCCACCTAACTGTTTTAAGTCTACTATTATACCATTCTTTGAGCTCCATAGTTTGGGGCAGGTCAACTCCACAAATCCAATTTTAGTTTACCAATAAATCCATGCACGACTCCAATAAGTGCCCCCCACAAATCAACTTGTGATGCAGGTCAAGCTTGTTGGCTGTCTCTTCCCAGTCTGTAGCTCCAAATCAAACAATGCAAAACCAGAATTTCCAAACAAGACCATTTCCCTCAGAACTCTAAATTATGACTTGCAAAAAGTTTACAGTTCCAACCGCCATTGTCAAGATACTGGCATTGAGGCCCTCTTCCCCTTAAGTAAGACCAAGTGTTGTTTAACACAGACTCGGAAAGGTTTCCTTCCCCACGAATTTCCAATTCCAAATGCCAAGAATTGTCAATTCACTTGTACAATTACAGCATTTCAAGCTCAACAGTGTTGAGGATTCTTTCCTGTGCTTGAACCCTCTTTGGTTCATCTATTGTTCTGACAAATTACATCCAGTGCTTCAAATATGGAGGTTTTGATGCCACAGATAGATGGGCGTAGGTTGGAGTTCTAGTCCAGGTACCTATGATTGTAACTAGCAGCTTAATTAATAAGAATACCCTGCACCAAAGTAGGCGCTCTTTTCAATTTCTGGATCTTGGCGGCGTGGGGTGGGGTGGGGCGAGGGGGAGGTTTACCATGCAAAACTGTATCTTCTAAGGTATACAGGAAGGAAAAAAATGCCCCAAACATCACTACTTGACCATAAACTAACCCTAAACCTGTAATTTTAAATATATATAAAGAAACACAAATCCAGAGGTCTTTATTCGTCGTGTCTAAGTTGGGTAAACTAAACCTTAAACCTGTACTTATATATATATATATATATATATATATATATATATATATATATATATATAGATATTATATATATATATATATTTGGAGTGGGGGGGTTTCCAACCTATGTGGA
>JANAVB010038662.1:0-33354 GCA_029216955.1 Iris pallida | reverse complement strand
AACTCTAAGTTGAAGTGATTTCAAACATTCATAGGTTTCGGGTATTATGGAGACTTGTCCTAAATTTTTTATGTCGTGATCTTTGGATTGCTTCGTTAATGATTGTTGAAAATGGATAAAGTGCACAGAATATTCGGTGACATATTGTTATTTGAGTCACGGAGCCGAAAGTCCACTGCAGTCAGATATATACGCGGGTAGGGATTCTAACCAAAGTGATTTCAATACCTATATGTTCTCGGGTATCATGGAAATTATATTTCCTTTTTCATATGATTATTGGTTTTCAAAAAATCACAGATCCTTGCACGTTCATCCTGATTTGATACTGTATCTCCAGAGTATTTCGTACAATCAACCTTTGCTAATTACCCTTCTAGTATTTTATCGTTAGATCATTGAATTCCTCAAAGTTATACATTGCCAGAGTTTGATTACATACTTCGTTTGTATCTTGTCTAAACTTTGATCTTAAATCATGTCTATCTGACCATGATTTTTCTATCTTATCCTAGTCCACTTTTGATCCTACTTAATAGTTGGTATCTTCATGATTTTGCTCCTCTAGGATGTAATTAAACTTCATTCCATTCGTGCCTATTTAATCCTTAATCAATGTTAGATTGTGTTATTCTAACTTCTTGTGTGTAATTATCGTACGGGTCTCAAGGCTCAGAGCGTCTCAGAGTTGCACAGGATCGGCAAAAGCATTGGACAGACAGCCAGATGACCAATAGAGTTAGCGGTTGGAGATAGAGTATTCCTGAAGATCTCATCGACTAGAGGCATCATCAGATTTGGCAGAGGCGGGAAACTCAATCCGAGGTACATCGGACCTTTCGATGTGATGGCACAAATTGGCGAGATAGCGTATCGACTAGTACTTCCAGCTAACTTGGAGGGAGTGTATGATGTTTTCCATATGTCTCAGCTCCGACGCTACATTCCAGACCCGAGCCATGTGGTGGACTATTCCGAGCTGGAGGTGGGCCCGACACTACCAAAATAAGTGGTTTTAGCGACGCCCAAAAACGTCGCTAAAACAATAAAATCCGTCGCTAATATGAAGCACCGACGCAATTACCGACGTTTAAGTTTTGTCGCCGTTTCCTTAGTCGCTGATTACAAAAACGTCGCTGAACGTCGCAATTACCGACATCCAGCGACGTAACTGTACGTCGGTGAGTTCTCGACGTCTACCGTCGTGTCGTCGGTATATTAGCGACGTATATGTAGTCGCTACACGTCGGTGAAGTCCTGGAATAATTCCCGACGTCTACCGTCGTTTCGTCGGTAATATAGCGACGTAATGTAGTCGCTAGACGTCGGTAAAGGTCCTGGATAATACCGACACACACCGACGTTTAAACGTCGAAAAAATGTCGGAGACCTGTACATTTTTTTGCAGCTAGTCATCGGTAAACGTCGAAAAGCGTCGGAGACCTGTACTTTTTTTGCAGTTAGTCGTCGGTAAATGTCGGAAAAACGTCGGAAAAAATGTATTTTTTGCAGCTTGTCGTCGGTAAACGTCGGAAAATAACGTCGATAAACGTCAGTAAGCATCGCTAAACGTCGCTAAAATTGTAAAAAAATAAAAAATAAAACACACAGATTCTATATTACCACTCACAATTCAAGATGCTACACATATAGGTACACATTCAAATCCCCACTCACAATTCCAAATCACAGCGCATTCAAACCCCCACTCACAATTCAAGATGCTACACATATAGCTTTAATCTAAGTTAATTAACATCCAATCCAAACACAATTAACATTTATCGACGAAGGAATTAACATCCAATCCAAACATCCAATCCAAAGTCACAAGTCAAATCGATACAAACACAATTAACATCCAAATCCAAACATCCAATCATAAGTCACAAACATATGATGATACAAACACAAACAAAAGTCCTAACTAGGACTACTAGTGATCTGGTGCAGGAGGGGCACCGCCGCGACGAAGGGATAACAACTCCTCATACTCCGCAAGTGAAATCGATACAGATGGAGCGCCAGGCTGTGACGTCGGTAGAGTCGGTGTCGAAGAAGAAGGCGGTGGAGGCGGCAGAGTCGACGACGTTGAAGGCGCACCCAGAGTACCAGCATGCTCCAACGCTGTAAGTCGTGGTTGTATGAATCCATGATAGATAACATTCTACCACTGCTCTGGACCATCGAATCCTGCGCCAATCTCACCGTCTCGGCCATGGTCACCTGTCCTGTCTGCAACTCCGTCACCGTGCGCTCTAACCCTCCAACAGTGTGCTCTGTCCTTTCAGTCGTCTCCACGAGCCCCATAATGCCGCGGTCGAGCGCATCCAATCGTGCTATCAGCGCAGGATCGTCCGTAGGGTGCTGAGACTGCTGCTCGATCCGTCGTAGCAGGTCGTCACGGAGAGACTCCATCATCTGGTGGACTCGGGCAGACTCTGGGACGGCTGTGGACCATGCACACTAGCAGGAGATGTCCTAGAGGACTGGGTCGCAACTAGGGCGCCATAGGATCCCGTACCGTAGTACGTACCCCTATGGAGGCCACCAGCGGCGGTCATCCACAGCTCGTCCGCCGACGGAGCTTGAGTGGGCTGCGAGGAAGTACCGGCCACTCCTGCATCAGGTGCACTAGCAGTCGCCCGTTCCCGCAGCCTCTGATACTCGGCCTAGAAAGTATGGATAGTACTCTATGATTTCTAATTTCTAATTAATGTACTTATTTTTACTAACTTCATGAATATTTATTTGCATCATATTTACTAATTATATTAAAATTGACACGAAGTAGTAAATTAATAAGATAACGTATTGTAATACTTACATAGGTCTGCTCGGCCCTCGTCAATAAGGACTCCGCCTTCCGATGGGTGGCCAGGAAAATGGTCACCATGTCGGCGTTACCGACCTTCCTTACCTGTAATTAAATATATTATCTTAGTAATAATTTATCGAATTTGTATTAAAATAATATTTCTAAAAGAGAAAGACATACCAGACGACGGAAATGTTCCGTCATTGGAATCGACCCACCGCACCACTTCGAGGCATGTTGCCTAGCCGCCTTAGCCTTCTCCGACTTCTCCTTGTACCTTGGCTCGTTGAATCGAGCCTTCATCGCATTCCACTGATCAGGGTGATCCAACCTTTGATCGGCTTTTCGGCACGATCACGTTCCTTCTGATCATTAATAGAGTCGCGGATCAGCTTAGCAGCGACGGAAGGAAACATCCCCTCGATCAGCTCGGCCCGGCGGTGGATAGTAAAACATATCCTAGAACAGTACGAAACCAAATATTTATCAGTTATATATAATATGCATAAATTAAATGATTCATGTTAAAAACAAATCTATTTTAACCTTGAAGCGCGTAAACCAGTAGTTCTTCCTTTCGTCTGGAGCATCAGAGTAGTTAATCCAGGGACCACCATAATTATGCCTCAGCATATCGCCTAGGCGTCTCTGTACCCCTGGAGGACGATATCTATACAGACATTTATATTCATGAAAAAAGTTAATTTATGATAAAAAGAAAAAAAAATCATAAACCAAAATACCTACTTTGTACCGTCGGCCCAGATCTCCGTCCTCCCCTCCTCCGGAGGTGCGCACGCATCATCTTCATGATGCTGGTCGCGCCGTCGCGCATCCTCCTCCATCGGCTCATCGGTCGTCTCCATCGTCGTATTAGCAGTAGGAACGCTAGATGGGTGAGCACTCTCATTAGGCCTGGAACTACTCGTCCCAGGAGACATCTACGTGGCATCGTCCCAGGAGGCCCAGCTACTGGCCGATACGGCGGAGTAATCGGCGACGAGGATCCAGAGCCGGTACCAGTAGGAGGTACCGAAGGAGGACCTCTACCAGTACCTATAGGAGGACCTCGCCGTCCTCCTGGTCGGTACCCTCCGCGACGACCTGCCATACCTGATAACAATATTGGATAATACAACAAATTAATAATAGAGACTAGAAATATGAAAGTACAACAAAGACAAGATAATAACCAAGACAACATATGATTACATTCTACAAGAATCATCTAAGTCCAGATAAGTACATCTCTCTCAATCATCTTCAGAATAATCATCTTGTTCGTCTTCCTCGACCTCATCTTCCTCTTCCTCCTCATCTTCACTTTCGTCTTCACCTTCGTCGGCTTCGTCTTCCTCTTCGGATAATTCTACATCTTCTACATTATGTGTCGTGTAATGCGTAACTTCCGTGGAGTCCACATCGACAATATTGGTTACAGGAGGTAGCTCGTCCTCTGGTAAGTTTTTTCATCAACATCAAAAGTATCTCTAGCTTTAGTCTTGCATACTGCCCACCAGTCAGACTTCGTTGCTCCCAGATGCTACAAAGGACGATTCTTCGCTGAAATCGACTACAACACCCATCAGTTCAAGTTCATTCCTAGATGAGTATATTCCAATGCCATAGAGGAAGGTCAACAAACTGATGGCTTCTATGGCATTGGAATCTACTCATATAGGAATGAACTTGAACTGATGGGTTTGTAGTCGATTTTAGTGAAGGATCGTCCTTTGTAGCATCTGGACTTCAGTTGCCAGCAGAGCCACAGGAGATGTTACGGCGGAAACTGCTCTCATGTTACTTCTCCTCCTCCACCATGGCTCTGGACCCATCTGCTCCTCCCTTTTCCCTTCTTCTCATTCGACTATCTCGGCCTCCTATTCGGCCTACTATTCCGATACCGATACTTTGAACCTTGATCTTAACACAAACCTATATACTGATCGATACTAATCCGCTACGCCCGATACTAAGTATATACGGTCGATACTGATAGCGATAGTCCGATACCGATAGCGATAGTCCGATACCGATAGTTCGATCGATACCGATAGTTCGATACCGATAGCGATAGTCCGATACCGATAGCGATAGTTCGATACCGATAGCGATAGTCCGATACAGATACACATGGACCTACATATCTATATATCACTAGTAGCCATACTCCTCTACATACTACTCTACACTAGGATCTAGTAACCATATACTAAGTCAAAATCTAGGGTTTGACTGAATATGGGTTAACTTTCTGGTCAAACTAAGTCAAAATCTAGGGTTTGGTCAAACCTAGACTAGTCAACAAGGTCACTTAGACTATTAAGTCAATTCTATGATATACTAACTCATAACTAACTATAGGCCAATATAACTAGGATATCCTAGGATACCATAATACTATCATATAATATCAAGGTATATATACCCAATGTCTATAGTCTAAACATATCCCTTACAAGGACTCTCAAACACATTACATAGTGTAGCATCTCATTAGCCATATACCTATACTCTAATCCATTACCTACTCTATAACTCAACTGTTACCCACCATACTCTAAGAGCATCTCCAACCCTATTATCTTGTTATATGTTGTGAATCATATGTGGCATTAGGCACAAGACAATGTCTTGTCTAGGTGGCAAGATTATATTGACAAATGACAATGAAGTAAGAAAATCTTCTCCAATGCAAAATGTTTACTTTTTTCAACTTGGAAGATAAAGTATTAAGATATTTACTTCTTTCCAACTTTCAAGACAACTACTCATATTCTTTCTTTTTCCTAATATTTTTTATTCATAATTGATGACATGGAGAACAAGACATTGTCAAGTGCATTGTCTAGAACTAGACAACCAACTTCACAATGTCTTGTTTAATTTTTGCCACATAAGCTTCACAATTGACTTGACAATTGCATTGGAGAAGAACTTTTGAATAAAATTTTGTCATTCCTATGTGGCAACAACTTTTTTCCAAAGTCACAATAGGGTTGGAGATGCTCTAACTATCTACTTGCATTCACACACATTTATAGCAATATGTATAATATACTCACTAACATCTAACCCTCTCTTCTTTTGTTCCTTTAAATCAACACATATCTATATATAGATAGCCCAAATCTATAAGGTATACAACCGGTTAGGGTTAGGGTTTACCTGACCGTCACGGCGAGGGGAGCGACGACGGCGAGGGGGAGCGGCGGTGGAGGTGGCTGCCGGGAAGGAGTAGGAGGAGGAGCGGCGGTGGAGGTGCTCTGGCGAACGGCGGCGGTAGGGGGTCGGGTTCGGCGGGGGCTGCCGGGAAGGAGGAGGAGGAGAGGAGGAGAGGAGGTGCTCTGGCGAACGGCGGCGGTAGGGGGTCGGGTTCGGCGGGGGCTGCCGGGAAGGAGGAGGAGGAGGTCGGAGAGGCGGTGGAGGAGAGGCTGGCGGTGGAGGAGGAGGCTGGACGGGGTCGGTGCTCGCGCGGTCGGTGGGGGTCGCCGAGGGCGGTCGGACGGGGGTCGAGGGACAGGGGTGCTCGGGGTCGGGAAATAATGGGGGGAAGGAAAATATTGGGGGGGGGGAAATGGGGGGAAGTGAAATCAAAACTGACCTATATTCGCACATTAGCGACGTAACATAAGCGCGTCGGTAACCGTCGCAACTTTATTGATATTAACGACGCCATAGTAAAAACGTCGCCAAACGTCGCTATATCAATGATATTAGCGACGTTCACCTTCATATCCGCGACGTGAGTTTTTCAATACGCAAACGTAGTTACTATACGACGCTGAACGTCGCTGAACGTCGCTAGTAGTGACGTCTTGCGACGTCATAAGAAAACGTCGGTAAATTGTTTTTTATCTGCGACGTTTTCGGAAAACGTCACAAATTACGTCGGTAATATGACTTATTTTGGTAGTGCGAGTTTGACCTATGAGGAGCAGCCAGTAGAGATCCTGGACCGGAGGAAGAAGCACTTGCAGAACCAGACCATTCCTCTTGTTCGCGTCATGTGGAGACACCACTCTCCGGGAGAGTCCACATGGGAGCGCGAGGACGAGATGCGGGAGCGCTATCCCTCTGTTTGATTGATTTGATTGTACTCTGTTTCTTATAGAATTCTATTTTCAATAAATAATTGGTTTTTGGATCTTTTGTGAATTGCTGAGAATTGTTTTTGGCCTTTTGAATTTCGAGGACAAATTTTTTTAAGGGAGGGAGATTTGTAACTCCACTTTCCAGTTTTCTTAAATAAACAAATTCGATTTCTAAAATTATATACTTGTTATTATTAGTTTAAATAATAAATTAGTTTAAATTTATAAATTTGGAAATATATTTTTGGAGGAAATTAATTTTGGGCTACTTTTCAAATTTGAAAAGTTGTTATAACAACTTTGGGCCCACCTTGTGAATTTTTAACTATTTTTAAACAAATTTTGTAATAATGAAAAGGGCAAGGATTTGTCTGTAAGATTTCCTGGGCGGAGGACCCAGGAAAGATTGAGTTGGACGGAGGGTGTTTTTTGCAAAATTGCCAAACTTTTATTTTATAACTGAGCTGGGAAGAGAGAAATTACTCATTATATTTTTCTTCATTCCCTTTCTTTTTTCCTTTCTCTCGTTCCCATTTCTCGAGCAACCCTAATTCGACGAATGGCGACCCGATCGGTGGCGATTTCAACGGCGACGCGGCGGCGGGGCTCCTCCCTCGATTGCGACCCAGGGTTGCTCCTCCTCGTCAACGCTGCCAGTTCAGCAGTGCTAGCGACGCTCGCGACTCAACCGACGGTGTCTCGTGGCGCCGATCGTGTCGACCTCCTCCGACGGCGACGGCGGTGGTCATTTCTCCGCGACAGTTAGGCGCTCGATGACTTCTTCTAGCGGCGCGGATCATCATCCTCTCTCGGCGGCACGAAAACCTCCTTCAACGCGACCAGCTCCTCCTCCGTTGGCGGTGATTGAGGTTATGCACCCTTCTCCGACGAACTGCTTCGCCGACTGAAAATTGGATCCCCGACGACGACGACGGCGATATAGTAAGTTTTATGATCTTTGTTCCTTACTGTTTCTTGTCTTAATTTGTTGCTCGATCGGGTTAGTGATCGATTATTTCTTCAATTATTGATTGGATTTTTGAAGCCTTTTGAATTGAGTTTCGATTTTACTCTAGATTCTGGGATCGATCCCTCATTTTAAATCATTACTTGCTCTGCACCCAGGTGTTTGAGGATTTATCTCTGAAGAAATCGGAGACGCCTTTGTGTCCGAATTAGACACGAGTGGATTATGTCATTGAGGGCGGGGACCCAGGTATAATTCCTTCCTGTTCTTCGCTCATTTTTCTGGCTTAATTCTTGATGTCAGAGTGTCGTTTGGTGTGTCTCTTGTTGACACGGGTTGGTATCTAGGAGCCGACATCGTGTTTTAGACACGTGTCCGTAGAAAATTCAGAGGAGAATCATGTGTCAAGTTTCTCTATCGTGTCCTAACCAATGGAAATGTCTGTAGGTGTGTGCGTATCGATGGTTGAGTATCGGAGTACAACTGAGGAGTAGCTGCACGTGGGGGTTCTTGGGTTGTTCGTGTCATCCGGTATGTGGTCCAGGTGTGGCGTGTTTGGGTTAAGAGTCAGCCATGGCAGGATTGGGGAGTTTGAAGAAATTAAGTTTAAGCTGGTGAATAGGTTTTCTATTGATGAATTTTTGTATACATATTTTGCTAATAATCCTGTTGTATAATTGTTCTATCATTTTCCATTGTTTGATTTGGTTTATACTTTGTTGGGTTAGTTTTGGAAGTACAATGGTGTTTGTTCCTATATATGTTTCTTACTTTCTGATTGCAAATGTGAGGGAGAAGTAGCCGTTATTTTCAACGTATATGGAATTTAGGTTCTGAAATCAGTTATTTCATAATAGATTGGTTTTGATTTTGAGATCAGTTGATTGTATATTCCTCTCTTCCAATCGACTTCTGTTGCACAATTTGAGTCCTTTTTGTATGTTTGGAGTTGTTGTAGTTAGCCGTCAGGTTCAAATGATAAGTCTCCACTAGGATGGAGAAACTGACCTGTTTGATTCAACTTGCTAAGTTATTGTAATGTTTAGATATTAAGCTGTGTAGTAGCTGGGGTATGGTTGGGTTATGTGTATGTTGCTGGGGTTTCGGGAACTAGCTGGTTTGTACCAAAGCTGTTAAGTTTGGAGCGTGGGCATCAGCATTCAATATGTGTTGAGATTTAACATTTGATGCAGGAGTGAGTTTTTGGTGAAAGCTTGAATGAGTTGGTTAAAAACTCAACTATTGTTTGAAGGAAGAATTATAATATTTTGATGAGAGGATGATTATTGGTTGGGCCGAGCCTATTTTTGGGCTTAGCAATAGTTTTAATCACTGTTGGTAGCTAATATTTTATATTATTGTAGTATGCATAAATGTACTATCTATTTTTAAGTTAAATTAATTAATATTTTTCTATAAACCATTTTGTAAGTAGTTGTCATTTACATTTCTTAGGATTGTAGTGTATATTTATCTAAACTAAAATTATTTTGTTTTGCCAGAGTATATAACATATTTAGCTATATAGATTTAAACTCTCTTATTATCTAGTACTTAACTAGTATATATTTAAATAGTTTTTTGGTAGTAATGGATATTAGCCAGTTACCTCTAATTAGTTTGTGTCATTGTTTGAAACCTAACCAACTTGTACAAAACCCAGGAGGACATCCACTCTATTTCTACCCTTGATTTCCTGGAGCAAGGCAAGTACTTTTCTACGGTTTGTACATTTACATTCTTGTACCCTTTCTTGTGACACGTCATGGCACGATATTCATCTACTCCTGTATTCCTGTACCCTTGTTCTTGTACTTATTAGTGTCGGGAGGGAAAATACACTAGCCATGTGACCAATTCCGGTTACTATATATTCCTGTACCTAGCTTAGGCCTCGCAC
Organism: Iris pallida; assembly: GCA_029216955.1. NCBI lineage: Eukaryota > Viridiplantae > Streptophyta > Magnoliopsida > Asparagales > Iridaceae > Iris > Iris pallida. The sequence continues at coordinate 23,575 of JANAVB010038662.1, read as the reverse complement.
TGTGCACGCGGGTCCTAAGTCGTACCATATTCATGTACTCCTGTGCATGCTCTTGTACTCACCCCAGCCGTCACATGGACGATGTATTTCGATATTGTGCACATTCATGTCTGGTACTACAGGATTATATTTTCATTCATGTACATTACATTTCCTGTACTTTACATGTTTCCTGTACTTTACATTCATGTACTATAGTTTCTGTACTTATTTCCTGTACTACTTTCCTGTACTTTCATGTTCATTCTTGTATTTCATTTCCTGTACTATGTTCATGTCATGTTCATGTTTCATTACCTAGAATTGTACTTTGCTCTGCTCCTGAATAGGATATGTTTAGGTATGTTTGCCGGACATTGTTCTACTTTATGGGCCAGCCCAGGATATTAGCTGAGCAGGATGAGGCTTAGCTTGAGGCTTCAGGTTTAGACTGTTAGCCTTACTTTTAGATATTGATTTAGAATTCATAGTACATTTCACTCTTGATGGCTCGTACATTTATATACATAGAATTGTGGATTATGGTGATCATTCTGGGGTTTTAGATGCTGTGATTGTATACTTTCATGTTTATCTGTTAGATTTCCTAGTTGGTACAGCTTACTTCTTCGTCATGTCTAACGACGAAGGCTGGACGTGTCCGACTTGTGTCCGATTATTCGGAGCGGGTCGTGACAATCCCCTCTCTCTCTCCATCCGCCTCCCCCGGCTGCACAACCACTCCCCTCTCTCTGCATATGCTGGCGCTGCTGCGCTTAAAAAGGGGGTAGCGGGGTGCTGGGGGGCAATGGTTGCATTTGGGGGGGGGGGGGGGGGGGGGGGGGGGTGTAAAGGGCGTGTGGCGGCAACCGGAGGGTTGGGGGGGGGGTGGGGGGAAGGCGGAGTAATTTTGTTGTTTTTTTATTTTTTAGTATCAAGTTAAAATATTCAATAGTTAATGGTATCACGTTGTCGAATAAAAATGTAGAATATCAAGTTGAAAAACTATAATCGTTGAAAGTATCAAGTTAAAATTAAGCTAAGAAAAAGATGATCTCACCCGCAATATGGTTCAAGGGGAGGTCTCATGATCCATGGAGAAACGACCAATGGCTTCATTCTTTAACTATATGTAGTTAGTTATGTGAAGAAGATAAGTGATTGTGTAAATAGTTGGATAACCTTATTATTATTGTACTTATAATAATCTTTATAGATGTGCGAAGTTGGACTAGACCATAGTGATAACTGTCTTTCTTCCTATAATTTGAGGGACAACTTGAAAGTTGAAAATTTCTTGCCGTGAAGAAAACTTGACGAAAATAGCCAAACAAATAAATCCACTTTATGAGGCTCTCGATAGCTAAAAGAATGTGTTGTTAGTTAAGCAGTTATGCCAGTCCATAAGTCGTCATGAACTGGCCATGTCTAGTAATATATATAACACAAGCTTGGATGAGAAAGATGGTTCATGCACCGAGACGGAGGAGCCTTCGCCAAACTCCACCAATGGAAATCGTTGCGTGAGCACACCACCAGTACATTAGCAATCCGATGTCAGGACGTCTCTATGACTCACTTATCATTAATTTAATTTTATTTACGCATCAAGAGAAGGATCGTACGTGTATCGTACTAACAGTTTTCTATTAGACCCATTGGATTCCGATGCTACTACAAAAGGTGTTGGGGTCAATGAAAGACCTCACGTCAGTCTAATACTGATGCGTGCGATCCCCTCTCAGCTGTAAACTTTTCCTTAATTTTTTAAAAGAAGAAAAAAAAAGGGTCAAGGGGAGGTTAGGGGAAGTTGATCAATTTAATCCCCATCCTATTCATGTAGTTATTTTTTTCAAACCTACTGCCCAACTCCCTATTTAACCGCCCTCTCCCACGCTCTTCTTCTCCTCACTCTCCCATTCTCTCTCTCTCTCTCTCTCATTTCCCGCGCGCCAACATTCCCAATGGCTACTTCTCCAATGGACTTCTTCCTCCTCCCCACCACCACCATCATCTCCCCCTTCCTCTTCCTCGCCCTCCTGTTCCTCCCTTCCTCTTCTTCGCCCCCGGCGGCTTCTCTTGGTGCATCACCCGCTCCTCGCGCCATGAGATTCCTGGTCCGGCTGGCTCCCTCCTCTCCTTCTCCTCCCCCATCGCCCACCGAAAGCTCTCGGAGCTCTCCCACCGCCTAGGAGCGTCCAGGCTCATGGCCTTCTCCGTCGGCCTCACCCGCTTCGTCATCGCCAGCAGCCCTGACACCGCCAAAGAGATCCTCAACAGCTCCGCATTCGCGGACCGCCCCGTGAAGGAGTCCGCCTACGAGCTCCTCTTCCACCGCGCCATGGGCTTCGCTCCCTTCGGGGAGTACTGGCGAAACCTACGCAGGATCTCCGCCACGTATCTCTTCAGCCCGAGGAGGATCCAGGCCTTCGGCGTGCACCGGAGGGCTATCGGAGAGAGGATGGTAAGGGAAGTGAGGGAAGCCATGGTTTCGGATGGAGAGTCGAAGTGAAGATGGTGTTGCATTTCGCGTCGCTGAACAATGTGATGGTCGGAGTCTTTGGGAGAGAATTCGACTTCGCCAAGGGGGAAGGGATTGAGCTGGATGAGATGGTGAGGGAGGGGTACAAGCTTCTCGGGAGCTTCAACTGGGGCGACCACTTCCCGATGTTGGGGTGGTTGGACCTGCAAAGGGTCAGGAGGATGTAGGTGCTTGGTGGGGAGAGTGAACGTTTTTGTCGGGAGGATCATCGACGAGCACAGGAGGAAGGGGAGAAAGGAAGGAGAAGGGATTGAAGATGACGACTTTGTGGATGTGTTGCTTTCTTTGGGGAACGAGGAGAAGCTCTCTGATTCTGACATGATTGCTGTTCTATGGGTAACATCAATATCGTCTTTTACTATAGCTATTATATGACATGACACGATACAAAGACCAAGACAGACACGAACACAAGGTTGACATGACATGCCGCAACACCGATACAAAACTAATGTTTGGATTATCTAAACTTGTACTTTCTATGCTGCATGATTAGGATGCGGATAGTAAAAAGGACACGATATGGATACGTATCAGCATTTTTAAATAGGTTAAGTTTAATCTCTCTATTTTGCAGCAATACGAATGTGGATATGGGATACTAATACGATATGGATATTGACGCCATTTAAACACAAACACGGCACCTATTTTGGTGTGCTCTCTATGTTTGACATGACATGACAGGACACATATAGCACTGATTTTTGGAGAGTCTGACCTTGTACTTGTATAGTATTTTTTGATGTTTCAAATATTCTAAAACTGCAATTGGTGTATTCTATTTTGGGTCATTCTTAGAGAATTGCTCGTGTAAATTATTGTGTGCTTTCTTTCTTAGTGTGGAATGTTTCTTGTTTGTCTTTAATTGCTCTTCTTGGTCTACAAGTGACTTCATTTCTATGTTATAGCTATTTAATTTGTTGATGGTTTGAATCTTATGACTTTCAATTGATTCTTTGTTTCCTCGAGAACTTACTCTAGCATTCATGCATGTTCCACTTTGATTTCTTCTTTGTTTTCTTGTTGGTGTATTTGTGAGTTCAATTTCCTTGACACATAAGACTCGTTACTAATATACTCCTTTTTTTTTTCTTCTATCGAATTAGGTGTCTTTACATGTCCATCAATAACTGGGTTTTGGTCTCTCATCCCTTTCATGTGAGACTTTTATCACAATGGTTCTGTGTGTTGTTTCAGGAGATGATCTTTAGAGGAACTGATACAGTAGCAATCCTACTAGAGTGGATTATGGCCAGGATGGTCCTTCACCCTGAAATCCAATCGAAAGCCCAATTGGAGATCGACTCGGTCACCGGAACATCCCGACCGATCTTGGACTCGGACATCCCTAACCTTCCCTACCTACAATCCATCGTCAAGGAATGCCTAAGGATCCACCCACCCGGCCCGCTCCTCTCTTGGGCTCGTCTAGCCATTCACGATGTTCACGTCGGTGAATACTTCGTCCCGCGTGGAACGACTGCAATGGTGAACATGTGGTCGATTACACACGACAAGTCGATATGGTCGGAACCCGACACGTTCAAGCCGGAGCGGTTCATGGAGGAGGATGTGTCCATCTTGGGCTCCGATTTGAGGCTGGCTCCCTTCGGTTCCGGGAGGAGAGTTTGTCCCGGGAAGGCCATGGGCCTGGCTACGGTTCATCTCTGGCTAGGTCAGTTGCTTCAGAGCTTCACTTGGGTCCCCTCCGAGGGTGTTGTCGACCTCTCCGAGTGCTTAAAGATGTCCCTTGAGATGAAGAGCCCTCTGACCTGCAGGGCTATCCCAAGGTACTGATGATGGTTGTGAATGGATTGGTTGGTTCATGGTTCATCATTTTGTAACTTGGTAGTTAGAAAGGAACTATGTTCTTTGTTCATGCTCTCTCATTTAGATAGCAACTTGGTTTAAAACATATTTTAGGCTTTTGTTTGGTAGCATAGGTGAAGTATGATCATGATACCTGGTTGGCTTTTGTTGCTTTGGTCACCATGTGTAAATATTGTCATCACCAATTATATGCAAACTGTTGTCACAGGCATGGAATGTCAGTTTCCTTCTTATTCAATAATAACTATGTTGATGGCATTAACCTATGAATTAAATGTCACAATATATTCAGTGAAACAAAACACTAATGTTTACCAGGATTTCACTCTAAGAGGTCAAGATGAAGTAATATCACAGGTTACTGTTGAAGTTTGTAATGACATGAATATATCTTTCTATTTCATTCAAATCAAGCTATAATCGGTGCAGAATATATGCTTCTTTTGTTAACTGGAATCCTTCTCCATCTCCATACCTTTTGGTTACTTATGTTAAATTTTCTTTAGAAGTCTTAATGGTTGGCATCATATCTGTCCATCTGAATTATCAGGGATATCGACCTCTGCAATATCTATTGAGAAGTTCTGTATAACTTTTTAGAATACTGTATAACTTTTAGGTTACATGAACTCTGCCCAACTATTGGGATAATAGACAATTCCCACAAACTTTATTTTTTTGATATTTAATCATCCTTGAGTATAGCAAAGTATGCTATCAGTAATTCTATGTCTAACACTGGATTGCTGCTAGTGCAGTCCCCTATTTGTATTGTTGAGCATATTGATAGAGATGTGGTCAACTATTTTTTCAGTATATGAATGAATGAACTTTATTTCTTGGGGGAACAATTAAACATTCTTGAGGTAGTCGAAAGGAAATGTTGTTAGAATGCTAAGATGGATAATGAGTTGAAAAATAGGATAAGAATAAATACATTCGTTGAAAAAATAGAGTTTAAAGAGAATGTTAAGATAGATGATTTAAAAATAGGATAAGAAATGAGTATATTCATTGAAGGAATTTGTGTCTTTAAAGATAAGCTAGTGCGTGTACCTGTGCGACGCACGAGACAGATAAACTATCATTTAGTTATTTTTTATGTCTGAATATTATTTTTTGGTAGGACGCATATAATCTAAATAATTAGTGGTTAGTCATGCATTTACATATATGTATGTATATATCTATATAAATATAATATATATTATAATAATATATATATATTATATATATATTATATATAGATATATATTAGTCTCTTTCTGAAAATACTGAAATACTTTTAAGCAAGTTACCAAACTGCCCTTAGCAAAATTAAGGAATGTTTGGTATACGAAATACGTCTAAATTCTATATTTTCGATATTTCAAATACCAGGTAAAAAAATTTTATGAAAAATTATATTCCCATTTTTGGTCATAATAACATTCCCAAAATAAAATGAAACAATATTTTTAAAAAGGATAAAAAAACTGCAAAAAAAAAAAATAAAGCATTCTTAGAAAATTTAAAATAAAAATATGAAAAAACTAAACTAAAACAAAAAAATCATTCTCGAAAAAAAAACTGAAAAAAAAACCTTTAAAAAAAAGAACAAAGAAAGGATGAATCTTAAAAAACTGGAAAAAAAATATCTAACAAAAAAAACACAAAAAAGTCATTAAAAACAAAAAAACAAAAAAACATTTAAATTGAAACCAAAAAAATTCTTAAAGTGAAATAAAATAACCAAAAAACCTTTCAAACACTGAAACACGCCCCCCCCCCCCCCCCCCCCCCCCCCCCCCATTTCTAGTCTCCTTTCTAGTACTAAGGAACCCTCAATTTATAGTCTCCCTGGCTTGCCCTTGTCACAAAATGCTTTCTCCTTCCTCGACAAATTAAGCTTAGTATTTTTTTCTTCTAAGGGAAAATACTTCTCCGAAAATTACACAAAGTAGCTGTGTTAAATTAGATACTATTCTTTGAACTTTTATTTGCTCGAATATCATCATATTACGTTCTGTCCATAATACAATACATATGCACCCAACATTATATCCCAACCATGCCTCATCTTTGAGCTGATATTATCAATTCTCCAATCCGGCCACCGATCATTGAAATTAAATGGATAATTATTAAACATGCAAGTTCCTTTGTCTGCCAAAACTGTAATAGAAAACTACAATGAAGAAAAATACTTTATGCAGTTTCAACCTCACTGCCATATAAAACACAAGTAATATCAGTGTATATGTTTTCAATGTAAGATAACTATAATAGAACCATCTAAATTCTATATTTTCGATATTTCAAATACCAGGTAACAAATATTTATCCAAAAATATATTCTTATTTTTGGTCACATATAAACATTCCGAAAACAAAATGAAAACAATTTTTTTTAGAAAGGATAAAAAAAACTACGAAAAATTGAGAAAATAAATAAATAAATCATTCTTAGAAAAATGAATATGAAAAAAAAATTAAACTAAAACAAAAAGAAAACATTCTTAAAAAATTGAAAAGATAAAAAAATTTAAAAAATTTAAAAGAGAAAAAAGAACAAAGAAATGATGAATCTTAAAACACTAAAAATCAAAAATCTAACAAAAAATCATTTAAAAGATAGAAAAATCCGCAAAAAAACGTTTAAAAGGAAACAAAACAAAAGAAAAAAAAAATCTTAAAACTGAAAAAACAAAAATCGAAAAAATCTTTCAAAAACTGAAAACAAAAAAAAAAAATCTAAAAAAAACTGAAACCCCTCAAAAAAAAAGGGTAAAAATGAAAAAGATAAAACTAAAAAAATTCTTAGAAATATAAGCATGAGAATAGATTTTATATCCTAAATTTTTTTCAGGATAAAATAATTATTTAGTACCAAAACGTCCCTCTAATTTGGTGTCTTGACAGAAAAAAAAAATCATAGAGCTGACGGAGTACTTATCGGAGGACTGCTTACCATCAGTACACAATAATGAAAAACAATTTTTTTTAGAAAGGATAAAAAGCTGGAAAAAAATTTGCAAAAAAACAAAAATAATCCATTCTTATAAAAATAAAAATAAAAACTATGGAAAAAATAAACTAAAACAAAAAAATCATTCTAAATAAAATTTAAAAGTAAAAAAATGAAAGAAAAACCTTAAAAAGAACAAAGAAATGATGAATCTTAAAAAACTGAAAATCAAAAACCTAACAAAAAATGAAAACAAAAAAATCATTAAAAAAAAAACCCAAAAAAAACATTTAAATGGAAACAAAACAAATGAAAACAAAAAAACAAAAAAAATTCTTAAAACTGAAAAAAAAAACCGAAAAAACCTTTCAAAAACTGAAAACAAAAAAAAAACTAAAAAAACTGAAAACCCCAAAAAAAAAAGGTTAAAATGAAAAAATAAAATAAAAAATTCTTAGAAAATAAAGACATGAGAATAGATTCTCCATCCTAATTTTTTTTTCAGAAATAAAATAATTACCCAGTACCAAAACATCCCTTTGATTTGGTGCCTTGACAGAAACACAAAAAAAAAAAAAATTACAAACAAATTCATCGAGCTAACGGAGTACTTATCGGAGGACTACTTGCCACCAATACGCTATAAAGACTTGTGCATCTTTTATTCATTTATTGTTGGACGTGGTTCAATGGAACATAATATGAACAAAAAAACAAACAAACAAAAACTTAAAAAAAAAACTCAAACTACAAAAAATCAACAAAGTGACAACACACAAAACATTGGATCCTTAAAATTTCTTCCAAAAAATATTCACATTTAATTACAGCATATCCAACAAACAAAGCCATCAAATCGAAAGCTATGATCATTAAAATCGAAATAAATATCAAAAATATTAAAATGACATTACTCATCACAAAATCAAAACCCTAAAAAAAACTCGACAATGTTAATCAAAAAGTCAGACATATTCAAAAAATTATGAAAAATGTGTGCAGCATAAAGCCGTCAACAAAATAATCATCCATCAACAAAATAATCATATATCAAAGAAAATGCGAATGTTTTTGAAAGAAAACTATAACCATAAGAATCGAAATAGCAAGAGAAGGAAGAATACCGATACCCCGACCGAATAAACGTTGGCGATGGCGATGAAGTCCGACTCCTCCTCCTCGCTACTGCTTCTTCACACACTCTCTCTCTCTATGTTTTTGGGCTGGGTAGTAACAATTGACATAGAATAGAGAAAATGAAAAAGAAAAATAAGGAGAAGACTTTATGAAAATCGTTACGAAGCAGTTATGGAAAGGTTGGAATGCCACTCCTATTTTTCCGCTCAGTTACGGACGACTACGGGAAGATTTTTTTGGACGGTTATGGGCAGATCCATTCTTGTTGGCAGCAATATTCCACATAATATCTTTAAAGATTTTTTGGACGGTTGTGGGCAGATCCATTCTTGTTGGCAGCAATATCCCACATAATCTTTTTAAATATAAATTTAAATAATGTAGATGGATATTTGGAAGCATTTGGGCGGGAATTCCTCCCCATTGTATCTTACTTTCAGTAATAAAGGATAAGAAATAAGTATATATTCATTGGAAGTTGGAAGCTAACTCCAATTGAGAGGCGCAAGATGGTTTAGAGCATCTCCAACGCTATTGTCTTGTTTTGTGTTGTGAATCCTATGTGACATGAGGCACAAGACAATGTCTTGTATAGGTGGCAAGATTATATTCACAAATGACAATGAGTTTAAAAAGTCATTTCCAATGTAAAAGTATTGAGAAAACAATACAAAGTAATTTTTTACAACTTCCAAGACAACTTTTACTCTTCTACTTTTTTTTATAAATATTTTTATTCACAAATGATGATGTGGACATAAAGACATTGTGAAGTGCATTGTCTAGATCTAGACAACCAACTTCACATTGTCTTTGCCATGTCAACTCCACACTTTATTTCACATTTGCATTGGAGAAGTACTTTTGGAAAAAATGGTTGTCATTCCTACGTGGCAACCATTTTTTTCAAATAGGGTTGGAGATGCTCTTAGATATGTTGAACGCAATGTGGAACACAGACTATTGGATGCACTGGCTAATGGGGTTAGTTCTAAACTAACTTAGTTTAAGGAGCTGCTAAGAACTAGGGTTAGTTCTAAACTAACTTCTTATTGGATGGTTCTAAACTACTAAATTCTTATTGGGTAGTTCTAAACTAATTTAGTTTAAGCAGCTGCTAGAACTAGGGGTAGTTTTAACGGTGGTGCTACATGGCCCGCCTGCGGGCTAGCCCGCGGCCACGCGGCACTCCCCATTGGCAGGGCGCTGGCAGGGAGCCGGCATGGGCCCCACGCGAATAGGGGGGAGCCAATGGGGGAGTGCCACGCCGGCGTGCGGGCTAGCCTGCCGGCGGGCCAAATATCATTTTCGTAGTTTTAAACTAACTTCTTATCTAGGTTGTAAACAAGAATATAGTTCTCGCAATCGACTAACCACTAGTCAACATAGTTACCGAACTTCCATATATATCCCTAGGGCCGGCCCTAGTCCAAGTAGCCAGGAGGGTCCCAAAACATCAGTTTAAATATAAATATATAAAATTTTGTATCTAAATTAGACGTAATATGTTTCATGGGCCTTATATAACACAAAACATTTATGGTGTAGTGAATACTATGTTAGGATTGCATATATGAGGTCCTTAATTCAATTCTTGGTGATGATAATTTTTTAATTTACTTTTGTTTTAGTTTATTATTATTTTTTTTTTACATTACGTATGGGGGGTCCCATTTTGGAAGTTCGTCTTAGGCTCCCATGAGCTTAGGGTTGGCCCTATATATCTCCTTCTCGATCTTGACCGAAACTGATGAACCATAATTTCCATGATGCATTGGTTCCATATCTTATGGCCTTTCCATATTCTCAAAAAACCCTTTACATTAAATTTTCCTTTCGAGCCCTTGTTCATGCTTTCAGCATATAGCTTTGCAACTATCATAGGTTAGGATTCTACAACCAAATATTTTTTGTGGGTCAGTATCTCTTAAAGTTGTGACAGTCTAAATAAGACTGTGTGGTTCATCTTTGAAATGCCACTTTACTAGATATCAATGAACGATCAAGAGGGGGAATAATTAAGAACCCACAATAAATGATATGATTCTAAGGTGTTACCTACTCTTTTAGGGATTCAAATCCCATATAGAATATTTTCGGGCCCTGGAAAAGTTTGTTCCCTTTCCTCTCCAGGAAAGATGGATATCCTGAAAACTAATGCATCAACTTGTCTCCCTCTTATTCCTGGGCTCCCCTATCACCATCATTATATATAATACAGTTAGTGGGAGAAGAAAAGAAAATATATATCGAAGAATATGCATATGATCATGGCTAAGGGAAGATTTATTCCGTTGACCTGCCAATGGAAGTCCATCTCCCACATTCCTCTCTAGCCACTTGGTTATGATATCGTCAAAGTGGGGGGTCAACAATCCTAAAGTTTTTTAAGGACCCGATGCTGCCGGAACTCCACATATTCTTCACTTCATGGGATATTTCCAGTCCCTATTAGGTTGTGTTATTTTTGTTTTTGTGACTAAAATTAGTTCCATATATTGCTCACACCAGAGGATGAGTACCTCAATATGAAGCTTTGTTTGTGTTGAGATGTAAATATGGGGTGTTGCGGGGGCACATGGGTACCATGTGGGGATATTTTTTTAGTGAAAAAAATTATTAACTCCATAAAGAAAATATTTATGCTTTTTGCCATACTCATAGGATTATTCCCTTAGAAGTTAAGCCCCGAACTACTCAGGCTCAAGGGCGCAAAGTGGCCCTTTGTTGGCGAACTTAGTAAGTCAGCATCGGCGCATGGTGCTTTGTGCGTTGTTGTTGCGCTCGCACGCTCATCTTATGTACATTGTTCGTGCGATCGTCTTATACGCTAGCCGCATGGGCGGACTCACGCGTGGGAGCATGTGCGCCTATGCGCGTTTACGCTGACATCAGAGTCTAATGGTGTTCGACAAGTTCGTACAAGAGGTGATGATGAGCGTTTTAGAAGTTCCCTCAGAACTTGCTGGTTCCTAGAAGAAGATCGTGGTGGGCGAATCTTTCTTTAAGCAACGGTGATTTTCATCATTCCAGAAGAGTTGTTTTTCTTTCCTTCTTCTTCTTCTTCTTCTTCTCCGACTGACTTCCGGATATTAGGAGAGCAAACTTGTTTGTAGGAAGTCTCTGAAATTCTACATAATCAGAACAGAGAGCAAATTTATTTGCAAGAAGTCTCTGCTTCTGACTGTTGGTAAATCAGAATACAGAGCAAATTTATTTGCAAGAAGTCTCTGTTGTTTATCGTTCTTCCATCTGGATCTGTTTCGAAAATAACAATCTCAAAGCAAGATTTAGATCCGATAGCAAACAACCGTACAAACCTTCTCGACACAAATTTTAACAAACTTGATAAATTTGATGGGGAGAATTACAACGCCTGGAAGAGAAATGTCAGCCTTAATTTTCAACTCATGAGCATGGACTACGTGTTAGCAAATCCTGCGGCTATAATTCCAAAAGCTGAAAATGCTCGAAGGGACGCTGAGACCAATACTTTGCAGTCAAAGTGGAGGAGAGAGAACAACCTCTACAAGTTGCTTATCTTGAACTCGATGGAGGACTATTTGGTAGAGCCAAACAGCAAGACGGTCAATGCCAAAGACGGTGTCACGTCCCGCTCCCGTAGGAGCGATCGTCCTTGCTAAGGCGTGATACCGCACGGGCCTAGATTGCGCCCGTGCAAGGCTAATCTCCAGAAACGACCGATTTGAGCTAGGCCACAGAGTCGAACAGAGTGTCCCCACTTGCAGCAGAAAGTAAATGAACACAAGTTGAAGCGAATTCAAACTCTTTATTGATTTTCAAGAAGTTTACAAGCGCCGAGTTTACAAGTCTCTCAAGCTCTCTCTCTCTCTCTCTCTGAAACATAAAAGGCGTGCCAAGTGGCTTACGACATGGAATGATTCATGGCGATGTTACGATACATTATGTCCTGTATATGATGCATCAGCTCCTTGCAACGCTCCAAGGCTCCAGAATTAGCTCCATGCCTTACGTTCTAGGAAGTTCCGCACCCGACGACGTCTCCTGCTTCTTGCAAGCAAACTATGGGATTATCAGTACATTGTTATGTACTGATGGGGAGGCTAGCTCGTCCACAATGCTATCATTACCAAACACGTTCTATTTACTTTTGTGCACCGTCTATCATTCATTGTCTTTCTAATCTTTCCTTAGGATCAGTTTTATGGCATATTTCATAACCTATCTCGTGTTGCCGAATTTAAGTGTTTGCATGGAAATACATGTACGACTTACCCATACTTACCGTCCGGCCTTCTCTGTTGAAAGTAAACCAAGTTAGTCAACAATTCATATAAACTTTCAATGTCAAGTGTGTGTCCCTGCCTCAGATTCTAGCACGTCGTAGGCACGTTCTCTAACTCATTTGCATGAAGTACTCTTTATCATTTGGTGTGTTATATTTCAAGCATGTTCAGCAGGCGCTTCATTCAGTTAACTTAGACTACTTTGTTTCAATGCAAGAACTTGCACGTGGATTGCCACCAGCAAAGTCCACTTAATCAATATGCACCGGTCGCTGGCACCACAAGCCATTTTGGATCTATTCTCTTTGGTATTCTCACCTATCATAGCGTACGGGTGCACCTTGATAGTCTTTTGAAGTACCCCTTTGGTATTCTTACCTATCATAGCGTGCTGGTGCACCTTGATAGTCTTTTGAAATACCCGGCCTTACGTCTCTTTGAGTGTCCGAGCCCCCACTCAAACAGCCCGTAAGCCATGATTCCGCCTAGGTCGGCCATGATCCTCCCTTTGATCGTGCCACAGAATCCCTTATCCTTCCTACCTCCCGTATACGATGGGATTGTCCACGACCATTTCGTATTGACTTGTCATTTTAACTTAACGGCTGTCTCTGAGCCATAGGTCTTAGCCATAATGCGTTATCGACCAGGTTGGCGGCGGCGCCCGTGCAGCACGGGTAGCGAGCCCCGTTGCACGTCCCCGTCATACCTGTCGCTAACTATTCCTTCCTTTCTTTCTTATCTTTTATTCATTCTTTCTTTTCTTTCTTTCACTTGCTCGTTCGTTCATTGATTCATTCATATATTCATTCATTCTCATATTCATTCATTCATTCGTTGATTCATTCATTCACTTATTCGTTCATTCATTCATTCATACATTTTGCAACTCCCCGTGCGGGAGTCGTCTTGGCGATCCATCGGTCCCGAAGTCTTCCAATGTTGCTATACTCTACTCGGAATGACTATGTCGATAGTCTTCCGTTTCATTATTGTAAACCATTCATTATTTCATTGTTGAACGCATAGGGAACTTGAACGTAAGCTTGTGCCTTAGCACGAGCGTGGAGCGCGGTGCGAGAGTTTTCACATTTTCCATGTTCTTTTCCATATTCTATACAAGCATACAAGATGGGATTATTCCCTTAGCTAGGTGCGTTGAGTCATTTATTAGCATGCGCGATGTTATCGCCTAGCGATTCTAGCAATAATGTCCGTATTATTATGTGTCTAGGCTAAGCAAAGACGGGTTCATCGGAGCCACCCACCTTAGCGATGTTCTCATCGGCCGAGCAATACTCCGAACACGCCTTTGAAAGTCTAAGTCTGGATTTTCTCTTGTCGGGCCAATGTAAGCCTTGCATCGATTCTTCATCAGGTCGATGCCAACTCTTCGGGTCGACGGCTCATTTGAGTCGTTGCACTTGCCATTTGAATCGACGTTCCGCTAGGGCGGAGCGGGTCATTACATAATACACCACACAAAACAAGTCTCGTCTTCGAGACTTTCTGAGTGCAGGTCATCCTATCGTTCCTTAACTCATGTCGTGTGCGTATCTTAGACAATTCCTATCGAATGGCTTTACCGTTCGATGGCATCGAACTATACTCGATACCTTTCTAAGTTCCGTGTCGCATACGTTTGGTCAATTTTATTGAATAACTTTTTACTCATTTTATAGTTGATGGTACTTATTCAATTGTCGTGTTTCTTCGACTTGCTTGCTATTTTGACGTGTCATAGGACTGAAATGGTCGCACGAGGTGCGTTGTAATTTATCAAACTCGAGAGTCGTAAGCTGAGGCAAACTCACTCATTCGTTTATGCGCATCTCAACACCCACTTACAGTTGCATTCGAGTTTATCATATCGCTGAGTTTGGATCGTGCACATATTCAAGGCATCTTCTGAATACGTACATTTCAACCAAGCTTAGCGATTAGCGAAGTCGGACAAGCTATTTGTGATAGTTTCGATTTGCCGATCGTTTTACTAACTTCGGTTAAAACCGAACTCATGTGCGTCTCACTATCGTTTATCTCGATCCTCGAGATGATCCGACTCGCTTCTCAAGCGTTCTTGTCTATGAAATCAAAACGACTTCTTCTTAGCAGGGTCGACCAAGTCTAAGTAATTTCCGTCCGATTCAAGACCAAGTATTGCAATATCATCGAGTACGTCTGTGAACCCTATTTTTCAAAATTTATTTAATTAGTGTTAATTAATTTTTAATGACATATTTAGCCTTAAAATATTTATTATGATTTTTAGGAATTTTTCTAGAATTTTTAAATGATTTTTAAATGAGTTTTAAATACAAAAATATCATTTTGCAATTAATTTAAATGTTTTAATATCATTTTGTAATTTTTAGAATTGTTTTAATATAGTTATGTAATTTATTAAATTGTTACAAATGCAGTTTGTAATTAAACAATTGTTTTTAAGTGTGGAATGCAAATTTTATATTTATATTTAGTCTGTTAGGGACCTTAGTGTAATAACCTAAAGTCTAGGGGGTTTCCTGTAAAATCTATTCTACCCACCCCCGACGACCGGGCTGCCCCCCCCGACTGCCCGACGACCGCCACGACTGGCCTGCCCCCGCCATTTCCGGCTAGCCCGACCGCCTCAACCCCCTATAAAAACCCCCACACTCTCCCCGACCCAACCACCACTCTCTCCGACCCATCACAGCCGACCACAGCCCCCTTTCTTCCCCGACGACTAAAAACCCTAACCCTAACTTCGGCGAGCCTCGTGCAAGCCCCCACGACGAGCGCCACCTCCCACAACCACCATCATCCGACGCGCCGCGACGAGCCGCTCCCAGCGCCACCCGAGCGCCACCCGCCCCGACCACTCCTCCGCCGTCCAGCACACCCGAAACCCCCTACCAAAGACGGACACGTAAGTTGCAGTATCGATTCCGTGTCAAGTGAGTCTCGTGCTCACGTATGTGGTTTGCCGTGTCCTGGCGAGTACGAGGGTAGGACTGGACACAGCATAAACGTATCGTGTATGTCGTAATCGACCCGGACACCTAGACTCCTGTGTCCCTAACTGTCCGAACACAGGATTGTTATTATTATTATTTTTTTATATAAATACCTAAACCTAAATAAATTAAACTAAAACCTAATCCTAACACATGAGCCGACTTGGTCCACTGGTCAGCGCGCGAGTTTAAACCGCCCCCCCCCCCCCCCGCGCGCTCAGTGGCCCGAGCTCGAGCCCCTCTGTTGTGCTGATAATTTTTTTTCTTTTCCTTTGTTTTTCTTTTTGTTTTTCTTTTTGTTTTATTATTTATTTGTATATTTATATATATATATGTATACATGTATTTGTATATATATATATGTATTTATGTACATATATGTATATATGTATATATGTTCATGTGTATATATATTATTATATATATACTATTATATATATGTGTATACAATATTCGTATATATATATATATATATATATATATATATATATATATATATATTTATATATATATATATTATATATATTATAATCTATATATCTAATATATATATATAATATATATATATATATAAGAAAATACTTAACTATAATGTATAATATATACATATATATATATATATATAATAATATATATAATATATATATAAAAATATATATATATATATCTATATATATATATATACAATATATATATATATATATATATATATATATATATATATATATATATATATTAATATAAAAATATATATTATATATATATATATATATATAATATATATATATATAATTATATATATATATTATATATATATATATATATAAAAATATATATATATTATATATATATATATCTATATATATAATTAACATATAGTTCAGTATTTTCTTATATATATATTATATATAATTATATATATTATATATATATATATATATAAAATATATATATATATATAACATATGATGTATATATCCATTATGTAAATATCTATATATATTTATATGTATATATAAATATTGTAGATACGTATTTTATATATATTTCACTATACCTAGTGTAAATTATTATTATGTAAATATTACTTGTCATTTATATGACCATTATGTATAATTTTGCCCTATTAAAATATTAATATTTATTATGATTTTTACGTCTATGTATTTTTTTGTGTATTTAAATTACTGCAACCATTTGGTATCCAAGCCTAGCATGGATTTTTGCCCCAAATGTGTTTTCACACATTCAAGACATGTATAAGTCATATTGGACTTGATTCATGGCCTTGGGTCCTGTATTTGAACTTTGGTTCAAACTATGTACATGGACAAAATATGCAGATAATTAATTATTTAATTTCAGATTGTGTGCAATGCTGTTTTGAATTTCTAAAAATACTTTAATTATTGTTAAAATTTTAGAAAAATAGTATTTAGATACTATGTTAATTTAGCTAATTTAGTATAATTGTTATAGTATTTAATTTATAGTTTTGCCACAATCTTGGCATATGAAACCAGAACTTATTTTCTGTGTACTTAGAAAAACTGATTTTATAAATATACATACTGGTTAATAAATTCCAAAAAAATTATAATAAATTTCTATAATTAACAAGGATCATTTTGGTACTATATTTTATGTAAAATTAAACTTTTTGTCTATCTCAAAAATTGTTGGAATACAATGTTCTTTTGATTTTTTATTGAATAATTACGACTTGCAACTTTTTGTGCTATTTTGAGATTTAGCCGTATTGAACCTCACCCCTCACTAGTGTAAAGTCCCTAAAATTTAGTTATAGTAGTGTGTCACCCCACATTGGTCTCCTATGCTAAAGTCATCATTTTGGCTAGGTGCCCAGTCACAAGTCGTGTTGCACCAAATAGTGTCCTAGTGTTTTAGCTTAGTGTAAAAACTAAGTTTATGTATTTATTTCTACAATGACGAGTTACCAGACATCTATAGCACTTTTATCGCAGCTTGCTTTGCTAGAGGAAAGTACTTTCTACGAACTTTACATACTGCTATAACAATAAACTGTGATTTACCAACCATGTTAAATGCTGATCCTTGGGGTAGCAAGTTAGAACTTTACATGTTGTATTACTTTTAGTCTCTACCATGTTTAGACAGTATCTCATATCTCTCACATGTTTAAATAACGGGTTAAGGGAAAACTGTTAGTATTGTACGTGAACATGACCCCCTTCTTCGTATGTATTTATCGCGCTCGGTGACATTCTATATGTGACCTTGCCGTATGTTCTGATCCCGCATTTGTGTATGGATACACCGATACCGTTCGTGCACGTATGTGTATGCCAGAAAAACTTGATATGTGTCGCTGTACATCCTATTCACCTATTGACCGATTCACGTACATGCTACGGTTTTAAACTTTTAAACTATATGTTGTCATTTCTAAAAACCAATTAAACCATGATATGCCATGATTCCAGTTTATTACATTCTTGTTCATGCTTAGTATATTTAGTTGCTAGAATCAGTACTTGCTCCCGTCCTGACAGGATAACGTTGTAGGTATCCTTACTGAGGAGGAGTTACTCTGCGACTCATATTATGGAGATACTGCTGAGGACCCGATTTGCTTTACGAGGATGTACCTGCGGGGAAACTCCTAGTTTGCGTAGTCACTTGGGATACTTAGTGTAGTCATGTATTAGACTACGTATTTTGTAACTGGACATGTATCCAGTTTTACATTTCAGACTTGTACTTTGGACATTTTACTATATGAGACGACTTTTGTGTTTTGGAGCATTTATGACTTTTATTCACTTATAGAACTGTTAGCACATTTAGCATATTCTTGTTATTTCTAGAACAGCTTACTGTGCTTTATCTCAAGCACAGGCTAGACATGACTCGGCCCGGCCCAACAATTTGGGTAACGGGTCGTGACATGTTTTTAGTGGTGGCCCATGCAGGTCGAGACTAAATTGCTTGGTTACTTGTACCAAGTATGCCTGGAATTAGGAACTTAAGGTAATTAGACAACATTAGGAATGACGCTTAGAACACCTAGAGGAATCTAGGATTGCAACATAGAAAATACATCACATGCTTGCTATTATAATTAAATTTTCTTGCCTATGATTGCTTACTTTAAACAAGTCCTTATAAGTCCTTTTTATTGTAATTATATGGTGCTTACTCGTTCATCCCAGTATGTTACACCTGAGAATGGCGCACTCCATATCCAGTCAGCTGACCAGTTGACTGATACACCCCCACCTCCACCTACCACATTCCCCCACTCCACAGATCCACAAACCCAGATGCCTCCACCACCTTCCACATCACATGCCCAGCAGGACCCAATACTTCCACCACCCCCTATCACTATACCTACCCAGGCTTCCGTCACACTCGACGGGAACCAGCTGCTCACTCTGATCTAGGGGTTCCTAATAACCCATCAGGAGCAGACTACCCTACTCCGCCAGAGCATGGAGCGTTCTGAGGAACGTACCATGGTCCCACCACCTGTAGAGCCACGCAGAGAGCGGGGACGATCAAGGACTTCATGGGTCTGAATCCCAAGGAGTTCTCAGGGACTGAGGGCATAGTAGTAGCAGATGACTGGCTAGACTCGGTAGAGAGGAAGCTCCTTGGAGTTACGATGCCGGGTGACCTCCAGGTCGAGGCAGCAGGATTTCTGCTGATAGACTTGGCAGGAGTCTGGTTCCGGAATGAGCCGTTGTTTGCGAGAGGGAGAGCCACTTGGGATCAGTTTAAGACCCAGTTCAAGAAGAAATTCTTCTCGACCACTGCTAGAGTAGCCATGGGGCTACGATTCCAGAACATCCAGCAGGGGAACCGTTCTGTTGACGAGTATGCGGCAGAGTTTAGTCGCCTGAGCCATTTCGCTCCTAGTCTGGTTGCAGATCCAGAGGAGATGACCCGTAGGTTTTTCCATGGTCTAGTTCCAGACATCGACATTCTTATAGTGGCGAATGGTACGACTGACTACTACCAGATCCTAGAGTTGGCCCGGAGTATCGAGGAGCGTCTTCTGTCTAGCAAGAGGTCGGCTTCTGTACATCATGAGGGACCGTCCAAGCGTCAGGCTTTCCAGCAGAGAGTACCGACGATGCACCAGCAGACATACCGTCCCCTACACACATCATCAGACCCCGCCAGTTAGAGCCCCGGGACCCCAACAGTAGCAGAAGGGAACCTTGTGTACTTTCTGTAAGAGGGTAGGCCACGACTCTTTCGTCTGTAGGAAGAGGTTGGGTCAGTGTTAGCTTGTGGGTCTGCCACCCATCAGCTTCGAGAGTGCACAGTAGCAAAGACTAGAGGGTCGCTTCCGACTCAGCAGTAGAGGTTTGGGCAGCATCTGCAGCAGCAGAAGGGACCTCAGGGGAAGGTTTATAGTCTAGCTCTCGAGCCAGAGCCGGAGCAGGTTTTGGAGCCAGATTACTTAGCTGACGTCATCACAGGTCATTTATTTGCATACTTTTCTAGCTCTATGCTTGTTTGATTCTGATGCATCTCACAGCTTTCTATCATTAGAGTTTATGCATAAACACCATCTAGTAGCTACACCTACTGCAGAGATTAGTAGAGTGATGACGGAATGAGGACCAGTGCCTATTAGAGCTATCTATAGATGTTCTATTTTTATAGCCGGGAGAGAGTTCAGGGGACGATTCTTTGTGATGCCACTCCCCGGTTATGATATCATATTGGGGATGGACTGGCTTAGCTATGCCCATGCGTTTATAGACTGTCATGAGGGTAGTATTTTGTTCAGTCCTCCAGACACAGCACCATTCAGTGTCAGGAGGACAGGGCCGGAGATCAGCCTAGAGCCGAACTGTTGTGCGACACTTGGGGACGTAGCACCGCCACACCCTATCATTAGGGAGTTTATGAATGTATTCCCAGAGGATCTTCCAGGACTTTCGCCTGACAGAGATGTGGAGTTCACTATAGATTTAGTGCCGGGTTCATCACCAGTATCCCGGACTTGCTATAGAGTGAATCCCAAGGAGGCCATAGAGATGAAAGAGCAGATTGATGACCTGTTGAAAAAGGGTTTCATTCGATCCAGTGCTTCTCCATGGGGAGCGCCAGTGCTCTTTGTGCCTAAGAAGGATGGTACAGTCCGGTTGTGTATTGACTACCGGGCCTTGAATGCCATCACCATCAAGAACAAATATCCTCTGCCAAGGATAGATAATTTGTTCGACCAGTTGAGCCGGACGAAGGTGTTTTCCAGGATAGACTTGAGATCCGGGTACCACCAGGTGAAGGTTAGAGCAGCAGACATCCAGAAGACGGCGTTCAACATGAAGTATGGACAGTACGAGTTTCTGGTGATGCCATTTGGTCTCACAAATGCGCTGGCTGTCTTTATGAATTTGATGAATAAGACATTTCACCAGTATCTGGATAGTTCAGTTGTAGTATTTATCGACAATATCCTGATATACTCGAAGACACCGGAGGAGCATGCAGAGTACTTGCGGATAGTTTTGGGGATTCCTGAGGTAGGAGAGATTGTTTGCCAAATTGCCAAAGTGCGAGTTCTTTTTAGACCGAGTGGAGTTTCTCGGCCATGTAGTTACTGGAGATGAAATCTCGGTGGACCCCAGGAAGATTGCTGCAGTTGAGACATGGAAGGCTCCGACGTCAGTTTCAGAGATCAGGAGCTTCTGGATTAGCAGGCTATTATAGAAAGTTCGTCCAGGACTTTGCTAGGATAGCTGAACCCATGACGAAGCTGACGCGAAAGGATGCAGAGTACATTTGGTCAGAGGACTGCCAGGCAGCGTTTGAGGAGCTGAAGAGGAGGCTGACGACCGCTCCAGTTCTGACATTACCTTCAGGTTTTGGAGGTTTCACCATATACAGCGATGCTTCTGGGAAGGGGCTAGGATGTGTCCTACAGCAGCATGGAAAAGTGATTGCTTATGCATCTAGGCAATTGCGGACTCATGAGCGAAATTATTCTACCATGACCTAGAGTTAGCTGCGGTGATCTTTGCACTCAAGTTATGGAAACATTGCTTATACGGAGAGCGTATGGAAATCTTTACTGACCACAAAAGCTTGAAGTATGTGTTCACACAGAAAGAGCTGAACATGAGGCAAAGACGATGGTTGGAGTTGATGAAAGACTTCGATATCGATTTACAGTATCACCCGGGAAGGCAAATGTGGTGGCGAATGCGCTGAGCAGGCATCCGATGGCATGGTATTTGATGATAGATCGGCATTTGCAGGAAGATCTGGAGAAGCTCGGTATCGAGCTAGTTCGGCCAGAATCAGTAATACAGATGATGGAGCTTGACATTCAGTCAGGTTTGATGGAGCAGATCCGGGAGGCACAGTCTACAGATGAGAGCCTTCGCAGACTTCGAGCCCAGGCTTTAGCTGGATTGCCGGATGATTTTACTATAGCAGGATGGATTCTTGAGGCATGGCAGCCGATTGTGCGTGCCAAAAGGAGAGCTGGTAGAGGGAGTCTTGCAGAAGACGCACCGATCGAGATATTCTATTCATCCTGGTGCTAACAAGATGTACCGTGAGCGGAAACATCTTTGGTGGCACGGGATGAAGAGGGATGTATCATATTTTATCTCAAGATGCCTAGTTTGCCAGCAGGTCAAGACGGAGCGCCAGAGGCCAGCTGGTTTATTGCAGCTGTTACCCATTCCCGAGTGGAAGTGGGAACATATTACGATGGACTTTGTCTCAGGGCTTCCTCGTTCCCAAGGGGAAGGATGCCATTTGGGTTATCGTGGACAGGCTGACGAAGTGTGCGCACTTCATACCCTTCAAGGTGGGGCTTTCTACCGAGAAGTTGGCGGAGCTATACATACAGCAGATAGTTCGCCTGCACGGAGTACCAATGAGCATCGTATCGGACAGAGACAGCAGATTCACATCCCACTACTAGAGGAGCTTGCAGGAGGAGTTGGACAGTAGGCTCAAGTTCAGTACGGCGTACCACTCGCAGACAGATGGGCAGTCCGAGAGGATGATACAGATACTGGAGGATATGCTGAGGACCTGCGTGTAGAAGCATGGAATTTCACAACCAGAAAGCCCATGCGCCAGACACTACATGCGCCAGAACTCAGACGAAGAACTTCACAGCAAAGTCAATAAGTATAGACATTTGAAGAAGGACTTTTTATTTATATATAAAGTCTATTACATGTCTAGAAAAGGTTGTACAAAGGAGAATTTCTACAAAGAAAGAGCCTAAGTCTACAGCCAGCGGCCACCATGCGCCTTCAGATAGAGCAGCGGCCACCATGCGTCTCCAGATAGGCAGCATCACTATGCGCCACCAGTGAGGCGCAGCAGATATCATGCGCCTCCATCCAGGCGCACATCATATCTTCAGCAGCTCAGTTATGTGCATTCCTTCAGCCAAATTCTTCCAGCCAGGCTCACTGGCGAGCAGAGAGCCCAGTTATGTGCCGCTCTTCCAACCAGGCTCCCGAGAAATGCTTCGACACAAAGCATTTAACCCTCTGGCTGGAACCAAGGAAGAGAAGAGCACCGCAAATGCTGTGGCCAGGGAGGCTTCGAAAGAGCCTCCAAAGTCGAAGGAAGACCGTGATCGAAACCACGGCTAAAGGAGCAGCTTTCGACACGATCAAAGTGGGAAAACCCCACTTTGCAGAAGAAGAGAGAGCCTGCACGCTTATTCCGATCTATGGCTCTTCCGGAATAAGGAGACGAGGCTCGAGCATCCCTATCTTTGGATGCAACAGGCACCTCCGCCTGCCTCAGAAGCCCTCGACTCCTGTTTTTGGATGTAACAGTCACCTTCAAGTGCATCAAGACAAACACAGGTCTCATAATTCACCTCGGGAGCACT
>JANAVB010038661.1:0-15833 GCA_029216955.1 Iris pallida | reverse complement strand
CCCCCCCCCCCCCCCCCCCCCGCTGCCCCAAGTGTCGCTTCAAGTCTCCCCTCCGTGCGCAGTGCACCCCTGTTGCCCCTCGCGTCGTAACGCCTCCCCGTTGCACTGTTACTGCTTTTCGCGGCCGTGTGCACTTCCTAACTGCGCTGTCCATCCTCGTGTATGCCCCCTCCCCATCGCGATGTCTGCTCCTCCATCGCGCGCGACCATCTAGCCGCGCTGGACCCCTCCTCGCCGCGCGCGCCCCCTCCCCGTCGCGATGCCGCTACTCCCCTCCTTGCTGCACTGCCGCTGCTAGCTGCTGCGCGTTCACCTCACCGTCGTGCTACCACTACTAGCTGCTGCTGCATGCCCCCTCCCCACCGTGCTGTCGCTGTTGCACGCCTCCCTCCGGCTGCCGGTACCGGAGAAAGTGGTAGGGGATGGGGGCTGCCGAAGAAAGATGGGAGGAGAGAGGAGTAAGGAAAAGTAAGGATATTTTGGTCATAAAATTTCAGTCAAATGAGTTGACCGTCAATCATGGACGTTTCCGACAAAAGTGAAAGATTTCGTACATTACGACAGTTTTGTCGAATACACCTTGAATTATGATAAATAAAGTGGAGGACAACTGAAAATTTCTCAAAACAAATTCAACAAACAACATGAGAGATAAGTAATATATATCTATATTTTATATATATATATATATATATATATATATATATATATATATATATATAGAGAGAGAGAGAGAGAGAGGAGAGAGAGAGAGCCGACATAATATTTTTCATATCTCAAATACGTCAAATATATTTTTATCCAATTAGTAACAAACAAGCACGAACCACGATACAGAATATCGAGAGTGTGCCTTTCAAATATATATGAATACATATACGTTACATATACATATACAGATACCATAGAGTTTTTTGAACTTGCTAAATATTAGGGCTAATTAATGTTTAGACCCTGAATTTTATACCAGTTCGGAGTTTAAGCCGTGACATATTCAATTGGAGAGTTTAGATTCTGAATTTTTTTTTTCTTTTTTTCTATTATATCCTTCCTTTTATGTTTAATAATAAAAATTTTATTTATAAATTATGGAAGGTATAATTGAAAAAGGAAAAGAAAAATAAAAAAATTAAGATCTAAACTTTCAATTGGAAATCCAGGGCGCAAACGCTTTAGCCCAGTACTAACACACAAGCACTTTAAAGCAGTGTCCTTTCTTCAATTCCTTGCTAGCTCTCTCAAGTCTCAACCACACCCGACAAACACTTTCTTCTTCCTCCTCCCAAAAGAAAGCCAGCCATGGGCATACTGGAGGAAGCCCACAACGTGCGCGTCATCGGCCGCACCGGCGCTAGAGAGCGGACCATAGTCCTCGCGCACGGCTTCGGCACGGACCAGTCGGTGTGGAGGCACCTCGTCCCCCACCTGCTCGACGAGTTCCGTGTCGTCCTCTATGACAACATGGGCGCCGGCACCACCAACCCGGACTACTTCGACTTCGAGCGCTACGCCACGCTCGAAGGGTACACCATGGACCTCCTCGCCATCCTCGAGGAGCTCCGCGTCGACAGCTGCGTCTACGTCGGCCACTCTGTTTCGGCGGCGGTCGGCGCGCTCGCGTCAATATCGCGGCCCGACCTCTTCTACAAGCTCATCCTGCTAGGAGGATCGCCAAGGTTAGAGAAATGGAGGAAGATTTATTTATTTATTATTATTATTATTTACTTACGATGTCAACGCTTTTCGAGGTAGATGCTTGCATAAAGTTAAGCTCTTGTATGGAGGGTATTATGGTAATTTTGTTTCCCCTTTTTTTTTTTTGGGAAGTGTGGTTGTGCTAATATTTTTACAATCCTACTATTTGACCCAATCGCTTACCGCGTTGTGCATGCGCACGAAGGAGGACGGAATGGTACACCAGGGAGAGCGAAAGGAGTAGGAGAGGAGGCGTCGGCGAAGGAGGATATGGAGGTAGTAGGAGAGGATGGCTGCAGCAGCTCCACCCTCCTCGGCCGTGCGCATGCACCAGTTGTCCACGCATGCGTGCCAAATATTATTTTTAAATATTTTAACGGAACGATATATGGCCCGCGCGATTACAGTACTTGCGCGAGCCGGTGGAGGGGGCCTAAAAGGCCAGAGGACGGAGAGAGGACGGAACAGGAGGTGGCCGAGAAGGGCGGAGGAGGAGCAGCTGTTACCATACTTCTCCTCCTCCATTGCAAACGCCTATCTTTTATCCCCACTTTTATTTCCAACATAAGGGCACTAATAGTAATTTTTACTCCGGACAAATAGCAAGATGCAAAACCTTCAAACATGAATGGAAAAAAAGGCTAATTATTAATTTGGATTTTGCTATAATTTATAAGTTGTTTATGGTTATCATGTTGTCAAAAAAAATATATACAACATGTAGGTATCTTTAGTAATTTTTTATAGACCGATTTTGGCATTCTTTGTTACTTTTCAATAAGTAGAGACAAATATTGAGAATATGCATCCCCTGAATTCAAAAGTTGTCCTAAGAATGAATTAGTTTATCAAACAAATAAGCAAAAGCACCTATTACCAAACAATCATTGATGTCGTTTCCAAAATAAAGAGCAAAAGCGTGTCAAATAGGTTGTATTGAACACATTCTTAGAGTGAGTTTGGTACTACTCAAAAGTATCAAAAGTTGTTGATATAAGCTGTTTTTGTGGATTGTGTCATAAGCTACTAACCAAAAAAACAACTATCAAAAGCAATAATGTGTTTTATAAAAACAAGTTTTTCAGTAACGAACTTATTGAAAAATGACCAAATTATTTATTTATTTTTTTTGAAATCCCACACACACACACACACACACACAATTGGGGGACTCGAACCTTGCCGGCCCCTCTGGGTGTCCGCTCTAATACCACTAGGCTAGAGAGCTCGGACAAATGACCAAATTAGTCGTGTTGATAAAATGAAAAAGATATAAATTGGTACTTTAGAAGAAGAAAAAAATAAGTGGATATTTTCGTAAAATGTACATGATAAGCTTAAGCAACTTATGAAAGAAACTCCTACGTTGAGAAGCATCCCATGAAAAATAGGAACTTTCAAGAAAAAGAAAGTTGAAGCAATTTTTATCTACCATAGTGTTGTTTGCTGTCTAAAAAGACATAAGGGAAAGCAACTTTGATAAGTTGTATCGAACCCACACTTAGAGTTTTGAAAAGTTAGTGCTTTTCATAGATTGCTTTTGAAAGCAAAATTGTTTTGCTTTAGCCTATTGTGTGTTTTACACAAAACATTTTTTGATTTTTTTTTTATTATAAAATTTCATCTTGTACATTTACATTCTCGTTAATATATGTTCAGCCAGGTCATTATTAATAATTCTATAATAAAAAACATGTTTTTACCGAACACGTTATCTATATTGTCAGTTAATTTTCATGGTCGACATTTTATGACACTGTCCTAACTTATAAAAGTTCTTTAAGACGACAACTTTTATAAGCTTCAACAGTGATCAAACCCATCCTTGGCCTTTTGGTAGTCAATACTTTCTAAAAGATGGGTGTAAGAAGTGAAGGGTACTTACACTTTAGGTATGTAAAAAGAACTAAAGAATTCTAACAGGTCAAGCGCAGGATTTATCATTCAGATTACTTTTGTGGCTGAATTGTTCAATCACATAACTCAAGAGTATATTAATAGTTGAGGGAGAGCTGTTGCATCCAGTTAGAATTTAGGTTGAAGTCTTCACTTGTTTTCTTCTCTATTGTAGAATTTTGACTATTATGATGTGTTTGATTAGACTTTTTTTTCTTGGAAAATATTTCCAATCACAAATTTTCCATCAATTCTAGTGTTTGATAGCTTATATTTTTCATGGAATTATTTTCCAAAAAACTATCATTTTTTTCATATTTTTTCTAAAATGGTGGAAAACAAAACTTGTCCAACCCATAGAAAAATATTATTTTTCATGGAAAATAACTATTTTTCGTGGAAATAATGACAATCAAACACCCAAATTAAGTTTCCATAATTTTTTTTAAATTTCATGAAATTTTTTTACGTAGGAAAATAATTGAATTAATTTCTTTTTCACATATTTTCCACATTGCAATCAAACCCTAACTGTTACAAGACTACGAAAATTAGATTTAGACTATGAAACATGGGTACTGGTCTCGGTACAATTTTTTTTAAAAGTCCATATATATATATATATATATATATATATATATATATATATATATATATATATATATATCAATGAATTTTAGTTTAAAATTTATGTTGTTTAAGTTTTTGTAAAATCTTTGATTTCTAAAACAAATGAGCACTATGTTATAAAATATATCTAAAGATTGGTACTAGAAAGTACCAAAGAAGTACCTAACATTAAAATTTAAATAAAAATGAATAAAAGTTTGGGTACTTCTGCGGTTAGTATTTAGGAGTACCCAGAAGTACCAGTATCTGGTAAGTACCTGAAATGGTAGGCCTTCCTAGATGGGGTACCTATGCTTCATAGGATTTAGATGTACACTTTTTCTAGGTGATTGAAGATAGTATAGTAATTTTCAGAAGGTTGACAAATTAAGGGTAGTTACGAAATAAGATCTTAGACTGTTAGGTATGTTTAGTATTTGTCATAGTAATTTTACTGGATTTACAATTATACTAATAAATTTCTAAGATAGTCCAATAAGTATATAGGAAAAAAAATATAAATATATAACCGTCGCTATAACTTGGGACTCGCGATATGAGAATATTTTTCTTTCAGACTTTGTTCACAGTATCAACATCGTAATATGTATCAACCCCTTCTTAATTGGCAGTTCGGGACATTTGAGGGGTTTCGATGGTTTTGATTCGATTGGTTTCGATGTATCGGCCTATACTGAAAACTATTGTTTGAGACTCCGTTTGTCGAGCATAACAGAATTATAGAAAATAAATTAACACCTTGTGAACCAAACGTTCAGTCAATACAATGGGTATTCGATCTAAGGGAACGTATAGAATTATATAGATATATAATCCTCAATCCTAAATCCTGTGCATAATTACGGAGTTGTGCTGCAGTGGTTGGGAGTTTATCAATGTAGATTGACTTAACTAAGTTCTTGACCATGTTCTGTTTTTACTTATTAACTGTCACTGTAGGAGTGGCGGAGCTGTTCCGTCTGTCTTTGTTGCCTATAAATTTGTACAAAGCTGTCGTGGTTGTGTATTTATTTGCTGTAGTAGATGTCAGCTTATTATTTGGTACATAGCTTGCGTGGTCCTGCCGACCATAATGGAATTGGATAGTGCATCATTTTTAAGACAAACTTCACCATCAAACCGGTGGTCCGTCTGTGATTCTTATTAGTACAACTCCATTATTCTAGCTATTTTGGTGGAGCACTGGTGACCTGTCATGAGAAGACTTAGATTATTCATTAAGGGCCTGTTTGGTTGCACGAAAGTGTATGAAAGTGCGAAAGTGGAAAAACGAAACTTGCGCACGCGATGCGTACGCATAAATTTTGAGTTTCCAAAAGTTGTTGGTTGATGGTTGAAAAATATGAAAGTGGAGGAATAAGGAGTTTCATTGTTTGGATGGTTGTTGAAAGTGGGAAAAAAAGAGTTCCGTTGTTTGGATGGTTGTTGAAAGTGGATGTTGGTTGGAGATATATTAAACGAAATCCACTTTTCTCTTTCCACACTTTTCCTTCTCTTTCCACCACTTTCACCAAAAAAATGGTGTGGTGAAAGTGGCAACAAAAGGACGGAGATAGGAACTCGTCCGCGTCCCATCAACCACTTTCACACCACTTTCAACTTTTTAACCAAACACCTGAACTGAAGCCAGTTCACCCGACTTTCAATTTTTTTCAACTTTCACCCCCACTTTCAACGAACCAAACAGGCCCTAAGTCAACTGGTCAACTGTTCCAAGTGAAAGACTTATTGGAGCACTTGTGCAGCCGTCGAAGATGCTTCTGTTCTGATTAGGCTTACTATCATTATTGGTTGTAAACTTTACAACCGCATATAATTTTATTTATTTGGGTGACAAAAGAAATAAACAAAAAAAAAATTAGTTTTCAAAGAAAAGAAAAATAGGATGGAAAATGATTTTCCACTCACACTATGGGTTCACCTTCCCACTCCCATTAATTTACTCACTTCTCCTCTTAATTTTTCAGCACCTTTCCAAACAACCTAAAGAAAAAATATTGGAATTTGTAATTATCCAAAGGAAAGGAAAGAAAAAAAAAAGTGATTTCTTTTTCTTTCCTTTTAAAGTCATGTTTGGTTTATAAAAGAAAAGTCATTTTTCTGTATTCGGATGCCAAAAAAATGAGTAGAAAAAAATAAATGGTCCCCAAAAAAAAATATAGTAGAAAGTGATTTCCTCTTATCCATCCAAAGATTTACATTCCCATCCTAAAGATTCACTTTTTCTTTCAATTTTTTTGGCATTTCCAAACAAAAAAAAATTGTATTTTCCAAGCGAAGAAAAAAATGAAATAACAAAGAATTGATTTTATTTTTCCTTCGCGAACCTTGTTACTTTTTTGCTAATACGATATCTACTTCTTAGCTCTCTATAAAATTAGTAAGCAAGTGAAGTTGTTTTGGTTGAAGGTAGGTTGGATGTAGACATTTTAGTTTATTGTACTTATACTTTTCCTTATTTTTTTTATCTTTTTCAGATTACATCGATTTTGTTCTATTTGTGAGCTTGTGGGGTATGCTTATTCATCCTTTCGAGATGCTCATTTCGTTCTATATGCTTGTCCATAATATTTTCCGAGTTTTAGAGAGTTTTACTCATTTCCTTCTGTATGTTTGTCAATAATATTTTCCTAGTTTTAGAGAGTTCGACTTGGATCGGTTAAGCTGGAAGGTTGAGGTTAATTGCTTGTTCAAGTCCCAGCCAGATGTACCCATTTTTTATCTACTTCATTTTCCCAGTCATTGAGGGTCTGCTTGATATCTGTAGGGGTAGCGATTATGAGGTGTTTTTAGAGTACTGGTTATGAACGGTTATGAGGAGTCCGATTTGGGTGGTTTTTAAGTAACGGCTTTTTAACCAGTCCAATCCATGCTTGGTAATTCACTAACGAGCGGTTCTGAAAGTTTTTACATGAATAAAATTAAATAGGGAAGGGTATTAATATTTATAATTATATATTTTTGGTGAGAATATAAATGGAATAAAATAATAGAACCCCTCAAAACCTACCGATTTTGAGTGTTTATAAAGTCATCCAAAATTACATTACACCGGTTTTAGGGGATTTTTGAGCCGACAAAAACCAGTGCCTCAAAAAAATTACCAAGCAGGAATTTTCATAAACAGTCGGTTCAAAAACACCCAAAATCGGTGAAAACACCGTTACCTTGTCATTTAAACATTACTAGATAATTGCCTACTATTATTCTCATTAAGTATAAAGCTTTGGTTAGGATCACACTATCCATCTTCAGAATCAGGTTGTGGGTAAGAGGACATTTCTACTATGAAAGGTACTCCATGCCAAGTTGAAGCCTTAGTTTTATATGATCAGTTCCACTGGGTTACGTTAGCATTGCCTGATTGAAGGGCAAAACGTTTATATGAAAATATATTCATAGGAGATGAAGAAATCAGATGCTTAATACTTTCATAACACTAAATTGATAAAGAGAAGTTTGAAGCAGATGAAATAATGAGCATAGTGGCATATGTATATCTCTACTTAGCCAAGGACTACAATGGTCTGCCAATGACCTCTAGATCAAGTGGTTATGTGGAGGCATAAGACCTGTGAGGACGATGTTCGATTCCTAGTTGGAGAGATCATAGATTATTTACAAAAAAAAAAGGACTACAGTGGTCAGGTACATGTAAATTGTTTTCCAGATCATGGAAGTGCCGGTTGCTTAGGTTTTGACTATGAAACATGAACACTCCAAAAGTCCATGCCGTGTTACTCTCCTGTTGTGTTGGACACATAGACACGCCATGATACTCTAAAATACATTAGGACACATCAAAATAGGTACCGGAATGTGTTGCGCATTCATGTTTGCTTAGGTTTTGACTATGAAGCATGGACACTCCAAAAGTCCATGCCGTGTTAGTCTCCTGTTGTGTTGGACATGTAGACACGTCACGACACTCTAAAAAACACAAGGACACATCAAAATAGGTACCGGAATGTGTTGCACAAGGTTTTTGAAACTATTTCACCAAATAAGAATGTTTAAATTTCCAATTTTGGAGGAATCTCTCAAGAGAACTGCACATGCCATTGTGCGGAAGCCAAATAATCTCAAGCAGATACCGAGAAAGAGAGAAGTTGACAAAAACTAAAAAATGAAGCAGAACCTAGTTCACCCCAACTAACCTACAACGGCCCAGTCACGATCTTATATCTCTCCTCGATAACCACAAGAGCCACTCAAGTTTGGTTTTATCTTGTGATTTGCTAGTTGGATTATCAGAAGCTTAAGGATGTTGTATATTGTTCATTGATCTTCTTTTGACACACTTACAATTATATGGCTCAGAGAATCCCTGTCATTCCATCGTTCTAAGGTTTTACTAAAAAAATAGGATATGCTAAATATTGAAGAAAGTATCTGACCTAGTTTATTCTGTGTAATAACATCATGGCATTCTCTATTTTCTTCTGATAC
Organism: Iris pallida; assembly: GCA_029216955.1. NCBI lineage: Eukaryota > Viridiplantae > Streptophyta > Magnoliopsida > Asparagales > Iridaceae > Iris > Iris pallida. The sequence goes on along the minus strand of JANAVB010038661.1, from coordinate 7,163 downwards.
ACCTCAGTTCTTTGCAGGTACTTGAATGATGAAGACTACTTCGGAGGTTTTGAGAGGGAAGACGTGGACCAGCTCTTCGATGCCATAAGGTCCAACTACAAATCGTGGGCCTCCGGGTTCGCCCCGTTGTGCGTCGGCGGGGACATGGAGTCCGCGGCGGTGCAGGAGTTCAGCCGGACCCTGTTCAACATGCGCCCCGACATCGCCTTCAGCGTGGCCCGGACCATATTCGAGAGCGACGTCAGGGCGGCCCTGGGGCTCGTGTCGGTCCCCTGCCACATCCTCCAGAGCACCAAGGACCTGGCGGTGCCCGTCGTCGTCTCCGAGTACTGGCACAGGAGCCTCGGGGGTGACTCCATCGTCGAGGTCATGCCCTCGAACGGCCACCTTCCTCAGCTGAGCTCTCCGGGCATCGTCATCCCCGTTCTTCTCAGGCACATCCGGTACGACATTGAGGCCTGATCTGGGGAGTATTTGGCCATGCAGGTTAAATGTGTATTTAGGTGACTATGCGTGACCTCTCTACGATGTTCTTGTTTGAATATGGAAAACTACTTTTTACCATATTTGTATAATTAGTAATGATGTGTATATTAATGATCTGCATCAACCTTCTGGATGATCTGTATCAGAAAATTTTATAGGGAGTAACAAACAATTTTGAGAAAATTATTTAGGGAGGAAGATTCTGCCAAGCTAAATTCTGCGGGATCGAAATGTGAAATTCCTGCCATTCCGACTGACGGGATTTTAGGCCTCTTTTGGTACACTGTGATGTAATCGTAATCACAATATAATCAAATAAAAAATAAATTTTTTATTTGATTATATTACGATTACGATTACGATTACATTACAGTGAACCAAACAGAACCTAGTTGATTGTAGCTAACGAACGACTTCTCTCCTCCTCCTCCTCATCCTTCCTATATAGGAGGGATGATAAGAGAATCAATAGAGAAGAGAAAAAAAAAAAAGGAGAGAAAGAAGAGCAGGATCAAGGAAGAGGAACACTAGCAACAAAAAAAGTATTTAATTAAATAGTTTATTTAGTTGCTTACTTAAATTAGTTGTTTAACTAAATATGATATTTAGTTTCTTAATTAAATTAGTTGTTTATTAATTTGTTTAATTAAATTAACTAAATTAAGCAAGTAAATATATTAAATTAAATCCTAATTAGTTGTTTAATCGAACTCTAATCCTGTATAACCCTAACCATATAACCATAACCCTAATGGTAACCCTAATTAAATTAGTTGTTTATTTATTTGTTTAATTAAATTAGTTATTTAAGTAAATTAGTTGTTACCTAAACTCTAGCCCTATATAACCCTAACCATATAACCATAACTGTAACAATAATCCTAATGAAATGAATTGTTTATTTATTGAATTAAATTGCTTGTTTAACTAAATCCTAACCCTAACCCAAAAATCCTAACCCTAACCCAAATCCTTATCCTAATCTAATCATTTTAAAGATTGCCATTTTACATGTGACAAGCCAAAATGTTGGACATAGTCCAAGTGGGCCCATCACTGACGTCATTATCTAAGTTGTAGGACCACTTTAGGCACAGGTTGTGCCAGTTGAGGAAATGTCAAAGGACTCTTCCCTTTGTTCTGTCTAGTTTTGGCACTAGAACATTGTTTCTCCAAGTTCAGAACTGGAGAATTGGAAGAGGGAATAGCCAAGAGGCTAGTTCCCTTGGGTTGCGCCAGAGCAGCAGACTGCGCCTGAGTCACTGATTGCTTAGGTTGCACCATAGTACTACGGGCTACTGGTTGTACCCTAGTAATATAGGCTACTGGTTGCGCCTTGGCAGCAACATGGGTAGACTGCGCCTCAGCAACAGCCTGAACCGACTGCGCCTTGGCAGGAAAGGGAGTAGTGGACTGCGCACGGGCAGCAGGAAGAGTGGACTGTGTACGAGCAGCGGGATGAGTGGGTTGTGCCCTGGCAACAAAAATAGGTTGTGCCTGGGCCACTGAGGCGGACTGCGCCTTGGCCACTGAGCACTTCAGATTGCGCCTGGGCAACAGCAACTGCTGGAGACTTAGGAGTCCACACAGTCCTGTTCTTGGTGATAGCCACCATGCGCTTATTGCTCTTGGTGTTAATCATATCCTTATAGGCTGCCTGGTTGACATGAACAACCAGAGTCTTCTGCGTCTTGCCGATCGACGCAGTATCACATTGAGTTGTCACCTTCTCGTCGGAGGAAAAAGTCGTCTCCAGCAGAGTCGCTATTTTGTTTGCAAAAATAAAAAGTTTTTCTATTATAAACTTTTGAAAAAAGTACAATTTGAATTCTGGAAAAGTACAACTGTAGGAATCTGATCAGAAGACGATCACTTTATCCCTTAGACTATGTGAACTTGAAGACTAGAGCCTTTGGAGAATGCAGCAGCAATTTTGTAAGAGTTCTTGATCTCTGTGTATATCTCTTAATAATGATTGAAAACTCTATTTATAGAGTTCGAAAAATAACTGTTTTAGCAGTTATTCTGATGTGCGCGAGGCTGGATTACGCCACATTGGACTGCGCCAACCTCATGTTGTGCCAACTTTCATTCAGTTATCAGTCGTGTACTAACTGTATTTAGACGCGTGGCATCATGTGATTGAGATGCGCGTGGTCGTGTACAGGATAGTAGACACGTCTTGGGAGATTAGTGGCATGTGCGCCACGTCATCCTACTTTGGAAATGAAAATTATTCCAACTTTATCAGGTTGTGCGAGCTTCAGTCAACAAGTTGAATTGTGCCTGATTAGACTGCCCTGGACATATGGCAACTTTTGAGAAGAAGTCGTTCAGATTGCGCCTAGGCGCAACTAAGAAACTTGTCTGGATTGCGCCTAGGCGCAACTCATAAGATGTGCAGGACAGCTGTCAATCCAATCTCCTCGAGCGGCACAATTCGAGGGATTTGAAAAGATTTTTCTTGTTCACTGTGTTATCAGTTGTCAGTGTTGTCAGGTAATGATGGCCATTAAATGTCAGACACCACGTAGACTTTGGCACAACATAATTGGGTGCAGTCTGATATCAGGCGCAACCTGATCAGTAGCGCAGCTTAATTTTTGGGCTTAAAAACAGTGGCGCAGCTTGATTTTTGGGGTGCGACTTGATTAATGAGTAGTAGATACATGTCGCAACTTGATTTTTAGGCCCTACAGTTACATGGGGACCCCTTACAGTAGTCATGTCTGTGATCTCGTAGAATGTTAGAGGAGCGTATTCGCTGGGTCTTTGGAAGGAGATCAGCAAGGTGTTACGGGAGAAAAAGTGTTCGATTACAGCATTATTGGAAACAAAAATTAAATCATAAGGGATCATGGCTCGTCAGACTCCTTTGCAATGGCAACAGGTTAATAACTTACAAATTTGCGGCATGGCTCGCATATGGATACGTTGGGATAAAGGGTGTTCGGATGGTCAGGCTATATACATTTCTGAATAACTTATTGGCGGTGGAGTTCACCAATCTGGGTGGCTTCAAATTTATTTTATGTGCAGTGTATGGTCACAATGATAGAAGACGCAGAGGGAATCTCTGGCAGAATATTATCCAAGTCAGCTTCATGGCAGAACATTAGTTGAGTCTCCCGATGTTGGTAATGGGGGACTTCAATGCCATACTATATGGACATAAGAAGATTGGGGGCAAGAGAATTCCAGACAACATTCTACGGGACTTTGAGGACTGTTTACTAAAGTCTGGACTTGGAGGGCTGGAATGGGTTGGCCATCTATGGACTTGGAACAACAAAGCCATTCACAAACGGGTAATTTGTCAATTAGACCATCCAGGGCGAAGAAATATCCGATGCGAGAGACATTCAAGTAGAGGCGGTCAGGTACTAGACCCATTTATACAATCAGAACGATTACTTATCTTAATTTCTGAATTTGGTGTGCAAAAAAATAGTTACTGAAGCAGGAAACAAATTGCTGTTGGCCCCGATTTTGATCGAAGAGATAGAGGAGATTGTGAAGAAGTCTGACCTGGACAAGGCTCCTCGTCCAGATGGTTTGAATAGTAAATTTTACAAACTACACTGGGTGGACCTTCAAGAACATATTCTAGAGGTTATTAATAACTTCTTTAAGAATGGCAGGTTACTAAAGAAGCTAAATCATACCTTTCTGACCCTGGTTCTTAAGAAGGAAGGCGTCGTGGAGTTGGCAAATTTTAGGCCCATTGTATGTTACAATTATTTATATAAAATTATTACTCATATTACGTGTCGTCGCATGGAAAGGGTGTTGCAAGAGCTGATATCAGAGAACCACGCCGCATTCATCAAAGGCAGAAGCATTACGGAGAACAGCCTTCTGGGTCATGAGTTAGTTCGAAATTTTAACAAGAAAGTGGGTCAGAAGGCTTGCTTAAAGCTGGACCTGCTAAAGGCGTACACATGGTGAATCGGGACTTTGTGTACCACATTATGTAGGAAATGGGGTTTGATAAGGTCTGGATCTCGCGGGTTTGAGAATGTATCTCTACGGCCACTTTCTCTGTACTTATTAAAGGCAAGTCATACGGGTTTTTCAGAAGCAACAGGGGCATTCGACAGGGACATCTGTTGTCCCCTACATGTTTACACTAGTGATGGAATATTTCACATGTCTGATGGATTTCGTGGTCATTCGGAAGCAGATCACTCCCATTTTCAAACAGGTTCAGCCACATATCTCTCACCTCATTTACGCTGATGACCTGTTGGTGTTTATGGTTTCCCCTTATACAGATTGGATAATTTATCGATGGTGTTAGGACAATTTGGCCGGCTATCGGGGTTGTAGTTGAATAAAGAAAAAAGCAAGATATACTTTAGTTCTTGTTGTCGCGGCAAAGCAGAGAAGGTTTCACGGATCGGGATTTTGAGAGGGGAACTGCTTGTAACATACCTCGACATTCCATTGTCTGTCAATTATGCGTGGGATGTCAACTGCAAAAGTCTTATAGAGTTCGCACAGCGACGTGTCGAGGGGTGGTAATTCAGTCTGTCGTTTGGGGGTCGAATCGAGTTGGTCAAAACAGTTATAATGGCAATTGCAGGTGCTACAGGTAATTAATTAGCTCCCACAAGGGACCAGCGAAAGGTTGGAATATCTCTGCACAAACTTCGTTTGGCGAGGGGGCATGCAAACAATAACATGGAGCTCTCTTTGTCGACCACATGAAGAAGGTGGAGTTGGCATCCGCGCTTTTCGTACGATGAGGAAGGTAGTAAGAATGAGGCTAGTCTGGCGCTTCCTACAAGGAAAATCTTTATGGGCTACCTGGATGCGAAACTATTATATCAAGGAGTCCAATTTTTTGGCATATTCTAAAAGGAATAATGAGTCAGTAACGTTTAAGCATATGCTGCTATTGAGAGAGTCGGTGAAACAGCTTATTATCAGAGTGATACAGGACGGGAAGACAACACATTTGTGGTTAGACCTGTGGATCCAAAACAAAGGGTTACTTGAATGGGTAGATTTGGCCGGAGATCGGTTGGCATATCGGAAGGAAACAGTGGCGTCCTTCATTAGTGATGGGCGGAGGAGTATCCCCGACGGGCGGGTATCCAGCGTATACGCAACTGCCATTCACCAGGTGCACATTGACCGAAACATGGCTGATGACGCCTGGGTTTAGGAGGGTCTTAACAGTGACCAGTTCGAATATAGAGGCGTTTAAAATCAGATTCAGGAGGTATGGCGTAACTGGGAGTTAGTAGAGATAATTTGGGTTAAAAAGTGTGCTAGGAAATACCAATTATGTGTCTATAAATTGCTAATGGGTCGTCTGCCAACAACTGACCGCCTAGTGCGGTTTGGAGTTCTGATAGATAATAAGGAGTGTGTTATGCAGACAGGCGGATGAATCTATAGACCACATATTCTTCAGATGTGTCGTGGCATGGGGCATATGGCAGGTGCAAAGGAGTCATCTTCGCCTACCAACACAGGGGAGCTTAGACAAGGGTCTGGAAACTGTAATACAAGAGATTATACAACGAAAAAAACAGAGGGGTCCAATGGTATCGGACAGCCAGAATTCGATTGCCGACTGCGGTATGGCACATCTGGCGAGAACGGAATATACAGATTTTCGATAGATCCCAAGCATCGATTATAGATATCGTTAATAACATCGAACATGATGTGAGATATCTGGATATGTAAAGTGCTCAAATTATATATATATATATATATATATATATATACATATATATATATATATATACATATATATATATATATATACATATATATATATATATATATATATGTTATGTTTGTTAACAAATGCTACAAAAAGTAGAAAGTCCACAAAATAATTTTATCTGTTCTCACATGATTACCGTACTGGTTTGGTGAGTTGGGTTGAGACCGCTCACCGATGCATTCCACAATGTGCTGACCCCTTCCTCCACAATTGTGGAGAGTTTCTTGAACATTCTGAGGCATTTGGAGCCCAGCTGGCGACTTAAAGCAATTCTTCTAGAAGATATTATTTTTTGTTTATAAATCACATAATGTATGGACATTGTTGATTATATTAGTTTCACGAGTTGTAATCACCATGTGACATCATTCATTATAATACGATCCATGTAAGTCACACAAGTTGTTCTTTTGGCCTAAGACTCATGGTAATTATGTTACAAGTATTAATAAAGAGAATCATTTTCATATATCATGTGTCAACGACTTTGATTATTAGATTATTTTATCAACTGTGTTTGTTCTTACCGTATAAATGCAACTTAGATTTGTACGACATCATGTCCAGTGATGACTTTAGTTATGGAAAACCATGACATGACAACAGCGCCTTACTACGCGAGCTATATGTCCGAAACAAGTCTTGTCAGGAATAAACTATCACCCTAACCCTAACCTAAATTCTAAATCCTATACCCTAAACCTAAACCTAAAAAAATCATAACCCTAACCCAAAAATAACCCGAACCCTAACTCTAATGGGGAGAGAAACGAAATTTTGGATTCCAGAATTCCGGTAGACCATATGGTGGAACGTTTCTCTGCCACTAATTTTCTCCAAATTATTTCTTTACTGATAATATATCCAATATATATATATATATTATATATATATATATATATATATATATATTATATATATAATATCTATATAT
>JANAVB010038660.1:45000-230619 GCA_029216955.1 Iris pallida | reverse complement strand
CTTTAATTTGATGAAAACCAAACTAAAACATGGTCATATCACTTTTGAGTAGATGTACTTGCTAGTTTTAGCAACCAAGCCTAAGCTTCTACTTTCTCCTCCTAGGGGGGTTAGATACCACACCCCAGGCCTCAAGGCCAGCTCCTATGACACGCCTAAGGGGAAGAAAAGAAGAAATGAAGAGAGAGTGAAGAGAATGAAAAGAGAGAGGAAAGGAAAATCAAGGGATATATATAGGAGGGGTCAATTAATCATGATAGTTGGATCACGATCCGCGACTCATTCTAAAGCAATCTCATCCATTGAAAGAAAACCAATTATCCAATGGATATATGGTGCTTTGACACTATTCACCAAAATATCTAAATACTATACATTAAAATATATAAACACTATTCATCAAATTATCTGAAATTAAAAATATCTAAAAGTAGAAAATATTCCCCGGGCGGTATACCGTCGGTATATACCGGTGCACCGTCGATATGCCGATCAAGGGGAAAATTATTTTATAATTTGAGAAAAGTTTTAAAGCGTTCCAAAAACCAAGAAAGTATAAAATATACTACAAATACATATCCTTATATAAATACAGATACTGTGAGACAAGTCTTACAGTCGGCCGACTAGTCAGATTTTTATAATAGTGGCCTCAAGTAAATCTAGGTGAGTGGCTGACCCTTCTCTCCCTTGACCCTTTTGTGCTTAAATCAAATGATAACATCGTAACGAATGAAATATTAGATATAAATGCATATACACAACTACTTATTCTATATAACTGTGAATGCTTTACTTGAATACTCCTGCTATAGAACTGTTACATGTTTTATCGTTTATATTTGCCATAAAACTACAAAAATTGATGTCATGAATAAATGTTGAAACGACAAGACAAAATACATTGAAAATGGCTAAGTCTTTAAGAATGCGTAGACCATGCTTGAGTAATTATTTTAGTCTAGCATGGTCATGGACAACTTGTGCGCAAGGTTTCGCTTCTTCGAATGGCTACCCTGGGCCACGGGACCAATTCGGCCTAGGAGGAATGCAAGATAGCTATGCTGGATGCTAGTAGGGGTCATTCGAAAGGGTAGCTACCCGCGCTGAAAGGGCCACCATTTTGACCAGGCTATACGTCTAGGATGGCTTGAATTGCCAGTGACCCCCACCTACATACTATTTTCAAGCTTTTGATATAAATCTGACAAGGAAGAACATGGTAAGTTACGCTGCAACAACGCACTCAGTCATGGTAAGATTTATTGTAGTTATGTTAATTGTCTGTCGAATGCTTGCATGAATTGATTAGGATGGCTAGAATGTTCACAAATTATATATGCTTGTTAATATAACTTCTTGAACCAAATGAGAGCACGGAATATAATTAGCCATCCAGTAATACACGACAATGTACTGATCCTCGCTCTCCACAGGTGCTCCGAACCCAGAAAGCGTGCCTAGAAACTGAAGGCGACACTTAAAACATTTTGAAGCCTTGCTAGCGTGTGAAGTCAAATCTCCAACCTTTTGAAGACTCTGATCAAGACCCATGTTGCATCAACTCTCTCCGATCCCAGGTCCAAGAGAGTATTTTCTTATTTATGTATAGAGGGATGTAATTGTATGGAACGACTATCTCATCTGAGTCAGTTTATAAGCCCGCACGACACCTTTTGTAATCGAGTCTTGTAAAAGATTATTATCAATGAAAGACAAGTTTTCTTTTGTATCAAATATGTTGTTCAATTTTTGCGTACTCTCTTTGTTGTTGTGTTTCTAGTAACCTTATGAATGTGCCTTGTGCTAGCACAATCTAGGCTTGTACGACATCACGCTCAGGGGACGACTATCGATTCTCCAAAATTGGGACATGACAATTTCTAGGTCATGGAAGTCAAACTATGTCAATACCTTGCTTCTATAGTCAAACTAGTCATTTCTAGGTTATACCCAGGTTTCTAGGTCCATACCCACATAGAATAGGGATGCTAGGTACCATATAAGCATATGAACACGTATACTTGAATACCTTAACTCATTTACCTATTTATCCATACATATACATGTATCGATATACCCTACCTATAACATGTATGCATATGTACCCATTACCTTGGTTTACCAAGATGCCATATGCCTATACCATATCATAACCACATGTTGCATAGGTACCCATACCATGGTATTACCAAGCTACTTATATACTATATATCAATCATACACCATATCAATATACCCATTTACCTAGTGTACGATACAGCCTACACACGCCAATGATCCATACCTATACTCATGTCCAGCTAACACACATGTGCATCCCTAAGCTGTAGTGCCCTGCTCCGCAAAAGGCAATAGATGAACATAGAAATCAGATTGCTAGCTCTGGAACAGAAGACGATTAACTTGGGTGAGTGGACAAAGACTTATTTTCTGATTCTTTTACGCCTAATTAGAATCTAAATTTTGAATCAATGTTATTGCTAATAACAAGATGGTAATATTTACGAATGCAAATATGGCAAATCAGTATACTTATTAGAGAATTTACATGTTGCTTTGCTAATACAAGAAAAGAGATAATCTATATGCTAAGAAATAAGAATGTTGCCTGCTAAAGATAGAGAATGCTCACATGTTCGAATTCGTATATAGTCAAAGGTAGAATGATAGGCTAAATCTACACAGAACTGATTATTATGTTTCAAAGAGATAAACAATTGCTTGTCCCTTAAAGATGTTCTCAATGTTAGACATGTACAGACGGACTTGTACATGTTGCAATGTAATAAAATATGTAGGAGCTTTGGCTCTGAGTTAAATCAAAGAAAGAAGGCAGAGTTATAGCTCTGTTGTTAAAAAGAAGAAATAGATAAAGATGGAATGGTTGCTTATCGATAAAATATTGCCTTAAATGGTTTATCTGATAGATGTAGCATTCATGCACTAGTCTTGGATAACTTATGCACAAGAACATTAGATCTCTCGATGGTTTCTAGGGCACTAGGAATCGATCGGCCTAGAAGAGATTGTCTAGACACCCTGAGGTAAAAGAAACCTCGTAATTAGTGGGTGTTGTATTTGCGCCCACTAGCGACGAGCTGAACCCAAGTTTTACAGCAGCTAACCATGGGGAATGACCCTATAGACCATCATATATATAACTTTTTATTGGTGCAGAGCTGAACCGGAGAGTCACAACTGCCAATCGAGTCTGCATGTATCGATAAAGATTTTACTAAGAGCTAACAATGCAGAGACGAACAGGGAATAATATTAGATACATTATGTTTATGCTAATCCTTGTCTTGTGCAGGGATGGATCATCGGCTATAGTAGGAATTACTGAAAAAGTGATATATGTGTTGCTTAAGTTCTGATCATGATTTGTATCAAAAAATAATCTGTTGCCAAGAATTGTTCTGTCCTATTCAAAGAAAAGATATGATATCGTGCTTGTAATTGACTCAAAGAGTTGCTTGAACAAGATATGATTATGGCTCATGAAACACGCTGCACACTTCCAATGAAATGAATGGTTATCATGCATGAAACAAATAATCCATTATATGCTTGAAATCAATAGAAATGAATTATGACTTTTTGAAAGTGTTTTCAAAAGATGTAATCTGACTTTGTACTACATGAAATAAACATAGGTAAAAGTAGCAAGATCAATATACCAAAATGATTTATCACTAAATAAATTAGTGATCGATTCAGATGATGTAACCTTTGTTCACATCACCAGTACATTGATGTACTAACCCACCACCAGTTTGCACGCAGGTGTAATATACATTGAGATGGATATTCCAAAGTGATAGTCCGAGCCTCATCCTCAAGAACAAGAAATCAGAAGAGATGCAAAGAGATAGATTTTCTGTTCAAAAGACGGTTATTTGTTTCAAAGAGTTGGTTTGTATATACAGGGACGTAATGTATGGGATGGGATCATTATAATTTATAAAAATTTTGAGAGACTATAAGCCAAGTATGTCATGTATTAGAGAGACTATGAGAGCTTTGTAATCTGTTTAAAAGAATATCAATAAAGAGAAATTATTTCTGCTATCTTTGTGTTCAATTCATATTCTGCAATATATCTACTGTTGCTTCAATTTCTGCAATTACGTTTCGTTGTTATTGTCTATCTTGTCTATTTTGTCATTGTACAGGTTTTGGCCTTATGCAAGCGCAACTTAGGCTTGTACGACATTACACCCTAACGAGGACGAATGATTCCACAGAGTTCGAAGTGAGGACGAAAGGACTCTGCGGGATCGGAGCGTGACATAATGATATCAGAGCAACACGATCCTCTGACCAATTGTTGATTCAATTGAATTTGAAGATGTTCTCCTTATCGAAATTTCCTTGCCTACTTGATATCATCGATGAGATGAACATTCCATACAATAGGTCCGTAAATATGTTTATGATGTCGGCATATATTTTATTGATTGATTGAGACATGTTTTTAAACATGCGTTTTTGATATGATATTGATTCGTAGTTTTATCGGTTGATGATGGCAAAGGATAAGTATTGACCCATTCAGCCATGGTCAAACCAATTTCGATAATTAACTTAAAACTTTGAGCTCGATATGAAAAGAAAAAGAAGATCGTAGATTTTGTCTTAACTATATTTTATACTTTATTCTATATTTTTCTTTTATTGAGTCTAGAAAATTGTACGTCGGGATCACTGGCAGTTAGAAGTATTATCCTAAACCAAAAACAAACCTATCTTTTGATCCCTAGCCAACCAACATCCAAAAGCCAAACCAAATCAAATGACCCTGAAACCCTAGCACCCAAACTCGGCCAGAGTTCTGCCCAAACTCGGTCCCCTGGGATCACTCCTGGTCAGCTGCATTTTCCTATTCTTTTGGATATGCAACGTTCAAATAAACGTTAGCCTACCGAGTTCTGCCTAAACTCTGTCCTAAAAAATCCTATAAAAAGAGAAGAATTTTCCATTTCTACTCACTTATTCAATCTTTATCTTCTCTATCTATTCCTAAGCTTTCTATCTACTTTACAAAGCTTAAATCTTCAAATCTCTAAAATAACTCCTATTCTTCTAGTGTCGGTAGTTTCCGATTAGTAGTATTCGAGTTGTACAAGCTTGGCGTATAAAAGCTTTTTTCAGAAAGATGTTTTAAAGTTTGATCGTGGGCTTCGGATAAAAATACGACAGTGTTAAAGTTGGCGTGTTCTTCGGAGTAAAGCACGCGGTGTAATCTCTATTCAAAATTGTGGATTATAACGAGTAAGAGTTCTCGCGAACTGGACTAGTCCTCTCAGAGGGAAACCAGTATAAATCTTGGTGTTTGCGTATTGCTTTCTTGGCTCCACTTACTTATTGCTTTACTTCATTGCATTTAAGTTTATTTATATATTTGCTTAACCTGCTTAATTTTTAAATTGGTAAATATTTTCCACTGCACTCTATTCACCCCCTCTAGAGGTGCCATCGATCCTATAATTGGTATCAGAGAACAGTTTATCTCTAGTTGGATTAAAACTCCTTGAGATATGGCATCCTTATATCCAAGCAATGGTGAAGGCCAATCAACAAATAGGCCACCCCTATTTGATGTTACAAACTACACATACTGGAAGACACGTATGAGCTTTTACCTCAAGTCTCTTGATTTTGAATTATGGTCGATTGTCATGAATGGTTATAAGAAACCACTACCTATTGCGGTAGAGGGTGAATTAATGAAAAAACTATTAGGCAGATATACCGACAATGAAAAGAAACAAGCTAGTCTTGATGCAAAAGCTATTAATGCTTTATTCTGCGCTATTGATGGAACTGAGTTTAATAGAGTTTCAATATATGTCACGTCTCATGAGGTTTAGAAACTTTTTGTGGTCACTCATGAAGGCACTTCACAAGTGAAGGAGTCCAAAATCTCACGACTAACACAAGAGTATGAGGCCTTCAAAATAAAGCCTAATTAGACTATCATAAATATGTTTACTCGGTTTCTAGATATTGTTAATCCTCTATATTTTCTTGGAAAAGAATACAACAATCATGAGCAGATTCGAAAGGTACTTCGCGGGCTAACCAAGAACTGGAATCCTAAAGCGACAACCATTATTGTCACTATTAGTTTTCCAAATAAGGGTAAATTTATCATTTTATAATTTGTTCATATTGTGAATATTAATTAGAAATATTATGTGTATTTATTTAATTTATTTGGGTTAGTTGGTTGGGTTAGAGACTAGCCATATTTTAGACTTGTGTTAGTGGGCCGGTTAGCCTCGACACTAAACTAGAGCCCAACAATTTGCAAAACATGACTCATAAACCAACTCATTAGACTAGTTCCATTAGACTATCTATTCATGACCAATTAGTTCATTTAGAGATTAGGTTTTTGTCCAAACTAACCCTAAACCTTCATATTGCATTTAATTAGGCAAATGATAACTTAGAAGACATGTTTGGTATTTTGGGTTAGGACCTAACCTAGGACAAACATGGCTGACCATAGGAGACTCTCTCTCCTCACTTCATTCAGTACATCTTGAGCCTCCATCTTCCTATTTTGGAGCTCTTGCCATTTGGAGCCTTTCCACCATTGATCTTTCTCAAAATTCCACTCATTCCTCCACCATTCCTCACATTCTCTCAAGAAGGATGTGCCTACAAGGAGCTTGGATCTAGGAGCAAGGAAGAGAGTCCATTTGCTAAGGAGTTTCGTATTGGGTTCGTGTCCATTGTATTGTTCATTGGGAATCCATCTCCCAATAGGTATAACACTCTCTAACCTTGTCATTTCGATTCTAAAATTGATATTGGGCCCTTAGGAACTCACCCATATATAAGGACAACCCTTAGGAAGAGTTGTGAGGCTCTAGTGACTCCTCATTTGAAAGTTAGAATGGGTTTTGTGTCATTTTTGGTAGAAATACGAGGATGGCACACCAAGTATTTGTTGAAATGTCCCATAGGCTAAAATAGACTTGTGGGTAGTGTTTGAGGCTAGTATCGTGTCCACAAATGAATACAAATAGGATGTGTCTTGATGTATTAGGACACGGGGCCAATTTGGGGATTTTTGGACCTTGACACACTGCTGCACACACTCTCATGACAAGTGACACTAGCCAATGGCTCACTAGTTGCATGTATGCCAATATATAGATACCTATGTAATCATATAGGCATTAGAGTTATATATACATTGTATATGAACTAAGTGTATGCATGTATATATGTATCTACATATGAGTCACATATATTAGATGTCTAACTGAACTGTTCGTAATATATATATATGTATCTATATACATCGTATATAGACAAGGGCATGCATGTTGTGCATATGGAGATATATATTCTATGATGTATGCAGTTGGGGTATATTTGGATTAAAGTGGAGATGAGAAAAGGGAGGGAAATTAGTTAACTGAACTTAGAGGATGTGAACTAGGAAGGGGAAAATGTATCAAACAGATACATGGATAATTAGCAGATACCTGTGTTATATGTATAAACATATCCAACTGAGGTTGTAACCTGCTATATATATAATGTATATAGATATAACTTAGTCACATTACTATAAAATAATGTATGCTTGTAACTGTCATCTAATAAGAAGTTAAGGGGGCTTTGACATATGTTAATTGATAGAGTATTAGTCGATTTATGGACTGAACTGGGGAAGCAGGGCACTGGCAGTGGGAAAGGGGATCAGTCCTTGGGACTGATATATGGGTCAGACCACATGAACTGAGAATGGAAATATCAGTTCAAACTGATATGAGAGCGAACAAATGCATTATGGGGGAGATGTATCAGTTCTTAACTGATACTTTGTATCAAATATGCAACTGAATGGAGTGTCAGTCCATAAGGACTGACTTAGTTTAATTTTGACTCAGGAAATGATTTGGGGGTTTTGGCAATGCTCACTAGAGAGTTGGAAAGAAAGGGAAGACCTGATAACATATCAGTTTAAGACTGATATGGGGTAATCAGTTCAAGACTGAGATAGGAAGAAGTCAGTCTTCACATCAGAAGAAGGGGGGGTGATGTGCATTGACAAGGCATCTAGGAACTCTAGCAAATTGTTGTCTTGGGAACTGTTTTGGGTGTGTAGTAAAAAAGAAATGTTAGGGCCCAGTTAGGAACCTGTACAGTGACTGATTTTTAGGGAAGTGAAGGTTTGATGTATTAGTCCATAAGGACTGATACAAGAACTGAATTGAGGGACTGATGTGTTGATCAGTCCATTTGGACTGAGTTGGAAGATATCAGCTGACTTCCATCTGATATCTGTAACAAGTCCTAAACTGATTTTATATCAGTTTTCCTAAACTGATCTAGGTATCAGTCTTAGACTAATATGAGGTAGAGGTCTTAGACTAATATGAGGTAGAGGGAACAGTTGAGGGTTAGGAATATGATGTACCCTATATTGTGTACACATATATTTGGTATAGTGGTGTCTACAATTAGGTACTACATGAACTTAGATAAGGGTTGAGTTTACCTAGTTGTAGAGTAGGATATTACCATCTACACACATATATATAAGTATTCATATAGGGTAAATGATAATATGGATATAGATAAGGTTTACCTAGGGTAGGAAATAAATTGAGTGGGAAATAAGTATTACCTAGCCTAGATAACATCCATAGGATGAGTAATGTTAACATATTATATATATATATATATATATATATATATATATATATATATATATTAGAAATATATATATATATATATATATATATATATATATATATATATATATATATATATATATATATATATATATATATATATTAGAAAAAGGGTAAATTTTATTCCAAAATCAGTCAATACTCATACAACATATAGACAGGATGGTCGCCTACCCGTCAGTCGACCATTTCTTTTACATCAAACTCCATATTATGGAGTATACCAACCGGAGGGGTGATAAGTCCCTCAAAAATGTGCCGATTCCTCTCCCGCCAAACATGCCAGACAGCGGCAACTAGCCGAATCCTAGCCGTCTTGAACCATACCATGCCTCGTCCTCTGCAATCTCGAATGCCCGTGATAATAGCTCCAATCGAACTTTCAGAGATACCTCCGCCTAGCATACGATTTTTCTCAGACCATATAACCCATGCAATTCCATAGTCAAAAATAGATGGGTCATCGATTCCTCCTCCAAATCATAGAGTGAACACTTCGAATTGGGAACCTGGATCCCAAAAGTGATGAGTCTGTCCCTGGTCAAAAGCCGACCAAGGAGCAGACGATACATACATAGCAGCATTTTCCTGGCCAGATCCTTACACCAAATGAAGTCATAGTCACCAATTGGTGGATTGGCACTACGCATTAGGATGTAGCCACTCTAGAAGGTGAACTCCCTCGAAGTAGTACCTCCAGTCACACTTTGCGGGTCCCAGACCCATGTATCCTCAGGCTGGGAAGGGTCAATCTCGACCCCGCGAATAATCTCACTAAGCTCCTCAGTATGGCGGTATGACTCCGGACACCAAGTCCCATTCCTGATGATGTGCTGACAAGACAGACCTCTGCCCGCCTCCCAGTGAACATGATCGTCCATAACATCTACCAGAGACTGGTGTTCTATCCAAGGGTCCAGCCAAAGATCAGTAGTAGCCCCTTCACTCATGATCCATCTGACAGACGATAGCAGAACATTTCTGTGGCTCAGAATTTGTTTGAAGGTCACAGAGTGGTTGTTATCCATCCCAACCCTTCAGAAGTTGCCATTTCTCACATAACGAGCCTGCATCTACTTCGCCCAGAGGGATCCTCCTTTGATGAACCGCCATGCCAGTTTCAGGGCCGAGGCTTCCCTGATAGCCAACAGAGGACAGAGACCACATCCTCCTCCTTCTTAGGCCGATAAAGCTGTTCCCAAGATATCGCATGTATGCCCCCCTCCAGATGAAGTCAGCACAAATCCTTTCAACTTTCTTGATGGTAGCCACGGGTAACAAAGTAGACTGCAGCCAGAACTGGGCCAAGACAGAGATAACAGATCGGACCAGCTCGATAAGCCCCCCAAATGATAATCCGACAACTTGCCAACCTTCAACTCTCCGCTGGGCATACTCCACCAGACTATAGCAATCCTGGTCTCGGGCATAGTTGACTGTCAAAGGAATGCCCAGGTATTTCACCGGGAGCTCACTCCTCCACGCCAAGTGCAACTGCGCGCTCATCCTTCTGAAGACAGAGTGAACTGAAGTAGACCCTGCTCTTCTCTCTGTTCATCTGAAGCCTCGAGTGAGATTCCAACTCGCCCATAATCTCAGATATCGTGTTCATACCCTCCAACGAAGGCTGTATAAACAGTAGTAGGTCGTCTGCATAGATGAGGTGGGTAACCGGAGGCTGAACTCTCCTGTACAGCGGGACAATCCTTCCAAAATGGACCGCCCTATCCATCAGGCAGGTAAAGTACTCCATGACAAGCGTGAACAGGTAAGATGACAGGGGGTCACCTTGCCGTAGTCCACGGTTGCTTTTGAAGAACCCATGTAGAATACCCTAGATAAGGACCGAGAAGGTGGGAGGCGAAATGCATTCCCGAATCAACGCAACCCAACGATCATCAAACCCCATAGCAGACAGAAGGTGGCATAAGAATTCCTTGTTGATCATGTCGTAGGCCTTTCTCAGATCCAGCTTTACACATGCCTTCTCCCCACCAGGTTTGTTGAAGTCCTTCGCCATCTCATGAGCTAGAAGGCTATGCTCAGCTATAGATCGCCCCTTGATGAATGCCGCCTGGTTCGGAAAGACAAGGTCCTGCATGATCCCCTCCATACGCCGGCATATGAGGTGCGTAATTATCTTAAAAAGATAATTACAGCACGCAATAGGCGTAAAGTCCACCAGCGAGGTAGCCCCCTCCTTCTTAGGAACCAGAGACAAGAAAGTATGGTTCAGCTCCTTCAGCAGCTTCCCTTCAGAGAAGAACTCCTGGACCGCCTCGAGAACCGGGACCTTCAGAATATCCCAGTGGCGTTTATAAAACCCACTACTGAATCTATCCAGACCTGGAGCTTTATTGAGGTCTGCTTTCTTGATAATGGCCTCTACCTCCTCCATAGTAACAGGGGCAAGTAGGAGGCTATTTCCATATGGAGATACCAATCTCTTCGTGACTACATCTGGAAACACAGAAGGATAGTCAGTTTGAAAGTATAACTCAGAGTAGTACCTGACCGCCTCTACAGAGATCTTAGACGGCTCCCTAATCAGATTGCCTTCGGTATCAAGAAGCTGAGAGATGGTGTTCCGATGCTGTCTGGTACGAATGACATCATAGAAGAACTTGGTACATCGGCCGCCATTCTTAAGTACACCTATGGTAGGTAAAACAAAGGTATTGTATCATAGGCAAGCTATTTTGGCCTAGATACCTAAGATATGGACCCAAAGTCCTAGAGTTGGACTTGTACAACTTAGAAATGACTAGTTTGACCAAGTTTGACTAGATTAACCTAGAGTTGACTTGGTTTGACCAATTGACCTATAATTGACCTTTTGACCTAGAATTTGACTAGTATGACATGTTTAAAATTTTAAACATGATATTGATACAATATTCCATATTTAGGTCTTCGAGGTGGCGTATCGGACGTTGTTGATACTTTACACCAGTTTGCAGGCGAGTATATTCTCTGATAATTTCCCATTTATGATATTTTCTATGTTTCGTGTACTTAGTATAGATGTACTTGATTATTGACACATTGGTCACACTGATTGGTATTTACGGATCCTGTCATGAGATGTTATTCCATGTTTACCTTGGTGTATCATGTGCAAGCCCCGTTATAGTTCTTATGCAATATATGGACACCGATTCTCAAGAAAATTTGCTACCTTCTCTTAGAATCCCGTGTCGTAACATGTCATGATTGGTTCTACTGCACCAGTCGGGGGCAGGGGTTATATTGGTCTAGATGTGTGGTCAATACCCTCCTTGTGCATGTGTAGATCCTTGTGAGTGTTAATCATACACTTCACGTATGATCAACTATCCGAATCCAAAATCTGACACTTCGCAGATCTAGATTTTTTTTGGGTTTTGGCTATCGATTCCTTCATCGAAAACCATCCGTCTGCATCTGGACTGCTTAAAACAAGCATCTCGTCTGGCATCAGAAACAGCCACCACCGCCATCACGATTGATAAAAACTAATTAAGAATACATCAATCCTATGCCTTCCAAAGGAGTTCACACATAATTTAGATTGAAAAATAAAATTATAAGCACGATCAACCCTCGTAATTTTAATTACATCCACAACAACAATAACATCCACGACATGTCCGTGGTTTAAAACAATCACAAAACAAAACATGCATTGGACCATAATAGTTAGATCTAAGATACCTGCAAAACCGAGTTAGAACAGATCTACATCTACCGACTATTACACAACGCAAGTTTTATTGGATAACATTTACATATCAATCAATACGCAGATCCAAAGTCACTCTGATACCAATTAATGGAACTGGGATTCCCATAACCCTTACTTTGGTGTGCGTATTGATCGATAGAAAGTTAAACAGATTTGATACTTTTTTTGGCAGAAACTAGGGTTCACGAATTATACCTGTGGCGGGAAGAAGACAAGTAGTTCTGGCAATCTCGAGCGGACGACCCCAAGATCTTCTGCACGTATTCCTTTCTCAAGTTGGATATCATGTGGGTGACGATCTCCTAACTTTTTCTTCTCCTTGGCAGCCCTCTCTTTCTCTCCTTACGTGAATCACGAATTTAGAGAAAGCTTCATATTTTTGATCCATAATTTTGGCGGCCAGAGAATAGAGGATATATATAGGCTACGGCAGGGACCATGAGGAAAAATTAGGGTTAGGCCTCCTAACGGATCTGGATATCCCGTATTTAGCCCGAACACACAATCCAGGCCCATTAACAATAGCTCGGTCCACTAATGAGCTATTGTTGTACTACCTTCCTAATCCCAAATTATGTTTGTGGGCTCCTTTTATTATATGCTCGTTTGGCTCCCCATGTTAAGATATCGAATGTCCGTCGATCAAATTAAGTTACTGACAACTATATTGATTCGATATCTTTTATCCTTAAGTAGTACCGCTCAACTTTATTTGTCATGTCGGATATAATCTACCTGTAGGGTTTACATGACAATCCTTATGAGCTCCGTAAGGGGACATCATCAACCGGATGTATCGGGACATGGATTCCATCTATAATCAACAGCCCATCATACATATAATGATATTACCCAATTCATAGAGGTTGTTGACCATAAATTGGTAAATATTTTTCGATGCGCTCTATTCACCCCCCTCTAGAGCTGAATCGGATAGTCACAGCTGCCAATCGAGTCTGTATGTGTCGATAAAGATTTTGTTAAGAGCTAACAATACAGACATGGAATAATATTAGATACATTATGTTTATGCTAATCCTTGTATTGTGTAGGGATGGACCATCGGCTATTGTAAGAATCACTAAAAAAGTGATATATGTGTTGCTTAAGTTCTGATTATGATTTGTATCAAAGAATAATATGTTACCAAGAATTGTTTTGTCCCGTTCAAAGAAAAGATATGATTCGTGCTTGTAATTGACCCTAAAAGTTGCTTGAATAAGAAGAATGATTATGGCTCATGAAACACGCTGCGCACTTCACATGAAATGAATAGTCATCATGCATGAAAAGAATAGTCCGTTGTATGCTTAAAATCAATAGAAATGAATTTTGGCTTTTTGAAAGTATTTTTAAAAGATGTAATCTGACTCTGTACTGCATGAAATAAACATAGGTAAAAGTAGCAAGATCTATATCACATAAATGTTGTTTTATACTAAATGAATTAGTGATTATTTCAGACGATGTAGCCTTTGTTCACATCACTAGTACGTTGATGTACTGATCCACCACCAGTTTGCATACAGCTGCAAGATGTATTGAGATGGATATTCTGAAGCGATAGTCCGAGCCTCATCCTCAGGAGCCAGAAATTAGAAGAGATGAAAGAGATAAATTTTCTATTTGAAAGACGGTCATATGTTTAAAAGAGTTGGTTTGTATATAAATTTAATATGTGGAACAGGATCATTATAATTTGTAAAAAATTTGAGAGATTGTTTGCCAAGTATGACATGTATCAGAGACACTATTAGAGCTTTGTAATCACTTCAGCTAAGAAATGACTGCTCGTCTCTGAAGTAGGTATCGGACAACAATGGCAGGCTGATGCCATATGAAAGCCTAGCTTTTGTATGACATCATCTGTAGGTAGCTTTTGCCATAGAATACTGTAACTGCCTATTTTCAAATATAAGGGTAAATTTGTCATTTTTTATATTCCTATATTTTGTAAATATTTATTTATTATTATTGTATTTTGGTGATTTGTTTAGTCGGGTAGGAGTTTCGTCTAATTTTGACTTGTGTTAGTGGTCCGGGTAGTTTAGACTCTAGTCGAAACCTAAAGATTTGATAGGCATGGCCCACAAACTCATCTCATTAGGCTAGTGCATTTAGACTAAACCCACATGACATGTTTAGTCATTTAAAGATTAGAAACTTGACCCATTTGATCCCAAACCTTTGCATGAGTTAGATTAACCAAAGTGGACCTATTAGGGGCATATTAGACATTTTCCATTGGCCCAAACCTAACCCTTATGGCTGCCAAGAGAGGATTCCATCTCCTTTTCATTTGCAAAGTAGCCTCCAATCCCATTTTAGTGTTATTTCCAATCTTGCGAGCAAATCCCATTGATTCATCTCTTAAATATTCTCTTTTCTTCACCAAATTCTTTCATTCTTGCAAGGAGAGGGAGCTACAAGGATTGTGGAGCCAAGAGCAAGGAGGGGTGTGCATTTGCTAGAAGAGTCCAAGTCGGATTCGTGTCATTTACGTTGTTCATTGGGAATCAACTCCCAATAGGTATCTCTCTCTCTAAACCTTCTCTAATTCATCTTTTCCTTGCATATTTGTTAGTTTTGAACCAATAGGAACCACCCCCATGCATGAACCACCATTAGGAATGTTTTAGAGGCTCTTTTGAGTCCTCTTTAGGAGTTTGGGATAGTTTTGGTGTCCCCCATGGAGAGATTCCAAAGGGGGCACACCATGTGTTTGTGTTTTTGCCCCATTGGCTTATTTGTCTTCTAATTTCAGATTTTTATGTGTTAGAGAGTAGATTAACCATGGTTAGGATGTTTATGTTTGTTCTCATTTGGATACCAATGTTTGAATCTATGTATTATGGCCTACAAGCCCTATTTTTATGTAAAAATGTCAAAAATTGTTATATTTATGGATGTGGACTGACAATTTTTGACATTTTTATGTAAAAATGTCAAAAATTGTTATATTTATGGATGTGGACTGATTTGGGGGTTTTTGTATATATATATTGATATGTGTCTTGTGTGTATGTGATAGAGTGTGGGTGTGTTAGTGTTAAGTTAGTGAGTTAGATAATCTAGTTAGTATCCTAGATAATATAGTTAGTACGTGTTTCTTTTGTCCAAAATAACCCAAATTCGTTATAATTTTTATCCACGTTTTTAGTACCCAGAGCAACTTAAAAATGCCATAACTCCTAGCTCAAGACTCCGATTAATCTCTTATTTTTTTAAAAGAAACCGTATCAAAGTTAGCTTTCCAAATATATATATTAGTAGGTCAAATTCGTTCTAGAACTTTCTGTAAAACTGTTTGAGTGTCAGCTGTCCAAAAGACGAACGCGTTTTAGTATTTTCTCGATTCCGGGAGCTTCCGGACACGAAAATACGATCCATTTGAAGTTTCGGAAAGCTAATACGAAGGGCTACAAAATACTTTAATCCTAGAATTTTGTGGATAGGTCTAATAGGTGCAGTTCTGATTTTAAGTAGAAAACTGACTATACGACATGGATATTTTGTGTATCCTATGAGCCTATGTAGTATAGATATCATATGAATGTAGGTATTATAGGTTGTCAAGAATATATATGATATAGTACATATATATTATTGTTAGGTAATATATGTTTGTATAGTGTGTGTGTTTGAATGAGATAAGGATGTGTGTGGTTAGTAGAGAGAAGTAAGATTGATAGAGGATATGTTAGTTGTTAGTTAGAGATGACATATGTTAGTTGTGTTAGTCTATGTTATTGTTTGTTAGAGATGACATATGTTAGTTGGTTAGAGTTAGTGATGGATATATATACATATATATTATGGTTAGATATTAGTTAGTGGATGTTAGTTGTGTTAGGTTTCTAAGTTAGAATAGATGGTTAGAAGTTATATGTTAGAGTTGGTTAGTATCTTGTATTAGAGATATAAGTTAGGATATAGAGTAAAATCTTGAGATACCATAGTAGTATATTAGGATATTTTGGGTATTTACCTATTATCTTAAGGTAATGTATTTACCTACAAGGTAAAGGGGACTTACCTACAAGGTAGAGAGGGTTTACTTTATACTAAGGTATTAGATACTAAGGTATTGTCTATCTAATATTTAAGGGTGGATGGTTAGAGGCTAGATATTTAAGGTATTAATATTAGAGGTTAAGGTATTAGTTTCCAACCAAGGTAATGGTTTACCTTACCTTAAGGTAATGGGTTTACCTTATTAAGAGGTAAGGTATTGGGTTTACCTAGGTAACTAAGGTTAGATATCTAAGTTATTGGTTAGCTAGTAGCTTAGGATAGATATTAGATATCTAAGATTTGTATCTTGGTAGTTAAGGTATTTTTACCTAGACTAAGGCATTGAGTTTTTCAACTAAGGTATTGGTATTAGAATATCAATAGGACTAAGATGTATGGTATCTTGGGGTAAGATATAGGTTGGTACCTTACTAGTATCTAGTATCTACGTTAGTGTCTTAGGATGTAGATGATGTGTATCCTAAGATACAAATCAGTATCTTAGAGGATAAATTAGTAGGCTAAGGTAATGTCTAAGGTATTGACAAGGTAATGGGGATTACCTATAGTCTAAGGGTAAGGTATTGGTAGGATATTGAGATAGACGGTTAGATACTAGTTTAAAATATTAGTAGGATCTATTAGCCTAGGTTAGTGAGTTATCTACTAACCTAAGGTAATATATTACTAGGGTAAGGGTATTACCTAGTATCTAAGGTATTGGATTATCTTGGTAGGTAATGCTTAGACTTGGGTTATCTTGGTAGGTAATGGTTAAACTTGGGTTATCTTGGTAGATAATGGTTAGAAGTTGGTTATCTTGGTAGGTAATGGTTAGAAGTCGGTTATCTTGGTAGGTAATAGTCAGAAGTGGGTTATCTGGGTAGGTAATGGTTAGAAGTAGGTTATCTTGGTAGGTAATGGTTAGAAGTGGGTTATATTGTTAGGTAATGGTTAGAAGTGAGTTAGTATACTTGACTTAGATTATACCCTGTTTGACTAAGGTTGACTGTTTTGATTCAAAGTCAACTACAAGTCAACATTGGACCTAGATTGGACTAGGAGTTGACCAGAGTTGACCAGTTGACCAAAAGTCAACTGTGAGTCAACCATTAGCCAATTTGACCTAGATTAGATTAGAAGTTGACCAGAGATGACCAGTTGACCAAAAGTCAACTGTAGGTCAACCCTTGACCTAGTATGATCAAGATTGACTTAGTTTGACCATGTTTGACCTAGTTTGACTTTGTTAGACCTATTATGACTTAGATTTACTTTGATTGACTTAGCATGACCTAGTTTGATCTAATTTGACTTTGTTAGACCTAGTATGACTTAGTTTGATTTAGTTTGACTTAGTTAACTTGGTGTGACTTAGTTTGACCGAGTTTGACCTAGATTTGTATAGCATATACTAGAAATCATGTCATACACTGTTAAACCCAAATTAACTCATGATATCTTATCTTTAGGTCTGTGACACCATTCTGAACATCTATTCTCACTGACAGCTCAGGACCACAGGCGAGTACATTCACTAATAGTTTTCATTGTCTTGATATCTGCTATATCCGATTCAGTTGTAGTTTCTTACTTAATTTCCGACACGATGGTTCACGGACTAGTATACGTCGGATCCGGTCATGAGATGTTATTCCTGGACTTTTCTGGTATATTGGTACATTGTTCGATCAAGTTTTTCTTGTACTTATATAGACACCGATTTGGGAGTGGGCTGGCCCCCTGTTTTTGAATCCCGTGCTATGACGTGACATATCTGGATCCATTATACTACTCGGAGATGAGGAGTTATTAGAGGTTATCTGATCAATACCCCTCCTGTATTTCTGTTACTACTTGCATCATAGCTTTACCCTCGCCTCACGTAGGGTAAAGCCTGACCATTGTTGCTACTTGCCTCATTACTTTCCATTGTGGACGGCCTGATTCTTGTTTTCTTGTATTTTCTGACTCATAGTCGGTCAAATGGAAGAGCCTAATCATGTATCCGAAGCCGATCACATAACGCTCTAATATCTCAAGGCACCGTTTATATTTACATTATACATCAGATATTCCTATATTGTTCTACATTTCAGTATTATATACCCTGACATGATATCCTGTAACGCCCCAGAACCAGAATACTGTAGAGCAGGGGCATACATAGCCAGCTACATATAATGAAATAGAATCTACCTCACTATACGGTCACGGCTGTCTAGATATTTGAGGGTTTAACTATAATCCATCAGTCTCCTATGGTCAACAACAAGCCTAAATGTCTCAATCTCAAGCAAGCAAGTAAAGTTACAAGTTGTAAGATCACCAAATATACAATAGTAAGGCATCCCAAACATTATATATTCAGCTGATCGTGAAGCTAGTCGTTACAAAATATGGGGACTAGCAAGAGTTTAGTCATACATGATCAACCCTAGGATCTGTCAATCATGTTACAGCCCGTAGGTAGACAGTAAATAAAGGTGCAATACGAGCTAACACGTGCTCGCCGGCTAAACGCCTCAAAAGAATATTTTTACAATAAAGTGGGAGAACCAAAATAATCCACTCGTTGCCCTGGTTACGCCTAGTGGTCACCATCGGGCTGGAAAGTCGGTAGATCCTCTGGAGCTGCTTCAAAATTTGGCCATACAAAACCAGCTGGGTCAGATCCCAGAAAGAGTAAGTGCTACAAAGGAGGCTTCACTTAGGAACTAAAACCAGCAATTAGCACCAGAATATAAGTAAATAGTGAGACGGGAAAAAATATAGGCAATATCAGGATGATATACGATGAGATAACCATAGAACTATTCAGATAACCAGGTTACAACTCGTAAACCAAACAAGGACCGGGGTTGTAACCTTTCATCTGAACGGTACTTGGTTTCCCACCATTTACCGACAAGATAAACATAAGAAATCAGGTCATATAACAATCTTGTGCAGGATCAGGACAAGATTAGACTGATTAGACTTCATCCAACAATCACGGCCAAACAATTAGTACGGCTTGATACTTTAACTAACTAGGGTTATTCCAGGCCTAGTTACTAGCAAGATGCAATAAGATTATTCCACAGCCACAAGCCCTGCAGACCATCCAGGCTATCCGAATGCAATTAGGGGTTGAGTTCATGTGGGTATATCGTCCAGGAAATGCATGTACCCTTAAGTGACTTAGAGGGTGCAACACATGACAGTGTCCTGAAAATGTGCCATACTCGACGACAGGCTACAGATCCTAAGTGGGGCGCCCAGATAAGGGGATTGCCTGTAGCTGGGGAAATCTTTTCATGACTACTGGATTATTCTAGTTATTAACCTTAGTCAATTTTAATAGGTACCCCTGACCGTGGTACTCAGGGGTCCCTGTCCTAGACATGATGCAAGACCAGACGGGTTTATTTGTACAAGCACAATCGTCCACGGTGTCCAGGTCATTCATTCTTGTCATGTCAAGCTAGCCGTCGCAACAGCCTATCGAGATATATCATGTCAGGTTGACTTATCAAGATTACTTATCATGTCGAGAGTGCGTCACAACGGACCACCATCAAGAATTATCATGTCAGGTATATCATGTCAAGTTTACTCGTCATGAGTGCGCCACGAGGGGCCACTATCATGTCATTTCATGTTACTTGTCAAGAGTGCACCACTATGGGTCACTACCGTGTTCATGGAATCTATGCAGGATAACATAGTACAAGCATTCAATCAAGGGCCTACGTACACTGAGGGTCACAAGACATGAGCATAATAAAATAATTAAAATAACAAGGGCAAGGCAGGGGAAGGAGTCATGCAGCTCGGGCTTATGCGGCCAGGGGAGTTTAGGCCTATGCGGCTCAAGAAGACAGTTCATGCGGCTGAGTCCTTTGCGGTCTTATGCGGATGGGGAAGTTCCATGCGGCCAGGGAAAGATAGGTCTCATGCAGCTGAAAGGGGATGGACCCTATGCGACCAGTGGAGTCTGAGTCTCATGCGGCTCAGAATTACTAGGCCTTATGCGGCTAGAGGAATTGGGTCCCATGCGGCTGAAAGGACTCGGGTGCTTATGCGGCCAGGAAATGACTGCGTCTCATACGGCTGGAGAATAGACCGAGTCTTTTGTGGCTCAGCCAATGCGGGTCATACAACCCGATCCAATTACATGCTATGCGGCTGGGTTTCATATGGTCTCATACGGCTGAAGTGAAATAAGTCTTATGCGGCCAAATAGATCAATCTTCATACGGCTGGGGATAAGTTCGTACAGCATACAGCATAGATTAATCTTCATACGGCTGGTGGTCACCATCGGGCTGGAAAGTCGATAGATCCTCTGGAGCTGCTCCAAAATCCGGCTATACAAAACCAGCTGGGTCAGATCCTAGAAAGAACAAGTGCCACAAAGAAGGCTTCCCTTAGGAACTAAAACCAGCAATTAGCACCAGAATATAAGTAAATAGTAAGATGGGAAAAAATATAGGCAATATCAGGATGATATACAATAAGATAACCATGGAACTATTCAGATAACCAGGTTACAACCCGTAAACCAAACAAGGACCGGGGTTGTAACCTTTTATCTGAACGGCACTTGGTTTTCCACCATTTATCGACAAGATAAACATAAGAAATCAGGTCATGTAACAATCTTGTGCAGGATCAGGACAAGACCAGACTGATTAGATTTCATCCAACAATCACGGCCAAGCAATAAGTATGGCTTGATACTTTAACTAACTAGGGTTATCCCATGCCTAGTTACTAGCAAGATGCAATGAGATTCTTCCACAGCCACAAGCCCTGCAGACCATCCAGGCTATCCGGACGCAATTAGGGGTTGAGTTCATGTAGGTACATCGTCTAGGAAACGCATGTACCCTTAAGTGACTTAGAGGGTGCAACACATGACAGTGTACTGGAAATGTGCCCTACTCGATGGCAGGCTACAGATCCCAAGTGGGATGTCCAGATAATGGGATTGCCTGTAGCTGGAGAAATCTCTTTATGACTACTGGATTATTCTAGTTATTAACCTTAGTCAATTTCAAAAGGTACCCCTGACCGTGGTACTCAGGGGTCCCTGTCCTAGACATGATGCAAGACCAGACGGGTTCATTTGTACAAGCACAATCATCCACGGTGTCCAGGTCATTCATTCTTGTCATGTCAAGCTTACTATCGTAACAGCCTATCGAAATATATCATGTCAGGTTGACTTATCAAGATTACTTATCATGTTGAGAGTGCGTTACGACAGACCACCATCAAGAATTATCATGTCAGGTATATCATATCAAGTTTACTCGTCAGGAGTACACCACGACGGGCCACTACATGTCATGTCATGTTACTTGTCAAGAGTGTACCACTACAGGTTACTACCATGTTCATGGAATCTATACAGGACAACATAGTACAAGCATTCAATCATGGGCCTAAGTACACTGAGGGTCATAAGACATGAGCATAATAAAATAATTAAAATAATAAGGGCAAGACAGGGGGAGGAGTCATGCGGCTCGAGCATATGTGGCCAGGGGAGTTCAGGCCTATACGGCTCAAGAAGACAGTTCATGCGGCTGAGTCCGTTGCAGTCTCATGCTGCTGGGGAAGTTCCATACGGCCAGGGGAAGATAGGTCTCATGCGGCTGAAAGGGAATGGACCTTATACGGCCAGAGGAGTCTGAGTCTCATGCGGCTCAGAATTACTGGGCCTTATGCGGCTAGAAGAATTGGGTCCCATGCGGCTAGAGGAATTGGGTCCCATACGGCTGAAAGGACTCGGGTCCTTATGCGGCCAGGAAATGACTGCGTCTCATACGGCTGGAGAATAGACTGAGTCTTATGCAGCTCAACAAATACGGGTCATGCGGCCCGGTCCAAGTATACGCCATGCGGCTGGGTTTCATATGGTCTCATGCGGTTGAAGTGAAATAAGTCTCTGCGACCAAATAGATCAATCTTCACGTGGCTGGGGATAAGTTCGTGCAGCATAGGCCATGCGGCCAAGTCATGCTGCAAGGGCTATGCGGCCAAGAAAAGAACTTGCCGTATAAAAGATCATGCGGCTAAGCTCATACAATAAGGAACATGCGGCTGAGAACTGTTTTTCTTCTCCATTCTTTCAGGAAGAAGAACCATGCAAGCCAGGGCTCTCAAGCTCCATAAATCTTTCAACCAGAGTCCAAATCCGAACTTCCATAGGTCAAAATGGGGCAGAATAAAATTTTCTACAACATGGAACCATCAGAACTTGAAAATAACAAGGTTTAATAGATCAAAACCCAAGAACTCCGAAAACACAATAAACTTAGATCTACAAGAAATGAGCCATGGAAATTAAAAATGTTAAGTACTAAAGTGTTTTAGAATCTCGAGGGAAAGACAATGGAACAATAAAACTTGGGTTCCTCCATGAAGCAAGATGTATTTGTCTAAGCTCTCCTCGTAGGTGGAGAGAATTAATTGAGGAAGAAGAAGAAGAGTGAATGAGAAGAGAGAAAAGGATTGGTGGCATAAATGATGGATGGTGGTAGGTGGGGTTCATGCTAACCCAAACCCAACGGAACCCAACCAAACAAAACCAAGCCAAGCCACACCAGGATGAGCCCAAATTAAGCTAAACCAGGATCAAAACAAGCATGACAAGTCTAACTACAGGTCAGGATTCCGTACACGTATACAAAATACGTAATACGAACCACGGGTATTACATATCCAATTTTACATATCCTGCTTATATTCCAGTCTTGATATTTCATCTTATATTTCATTATAATTATCTCTTATAGAATTTATCAATTCACATAAAACTGCTATTAGCGTTTGTACTTGCTCATATCCTGACAGAATAACCCTATCGATATTTACAGATGATTTAGAGGCCGACTGCTCGACCTTCTATGGCTACGGCATAGATGGCGAGTACGACTTGGATATTTCTGTGGAGCCGGTGCACTTAGAGGACACACCGTCTGCTTAGACTAGTTAGATAGGCTTGCCTGAATTATGATCCAGCTAGTACTTCAGACTTGTAGTATATATATTATTTGGGATTTTTGTTATGTTTTTAACTCTAAACTCGTGTGGGATCTTGCATCTATTCCTGTTATTTTTCTTCTATCATATCTTTCATATTTCGTACTATCTTTCTTAGATGTCTTGTGATTGAGTTGTGATATTATATACCTCCGTGCGGAGATGACAGGTAACTTTATATTGTGTCAGATGTTGTAGGTTATAGACGACCTATACAGCGTTCTACCGTCGATTCTGCGGCATAGGCTGGACGTACCCACGTGCTCGTGCCCCTACTTAGGGTGCGGATCGTGACACATTTTTGTGGTGGCCCATGTAGGTCAGAAGTCACAATTAGTACGATGTCGTAGTGGTACTCGACTTAGAGTGCTGCTATAAGCCTGCTATAGGTTTAGAAGATATAGGCTATAGGATAAGGATACTCAATCACAATTTAGACTTCTTGAGAAGATTCCATGGACGACTCTTGAGAATCTCATGAAAAACTATCTCGAAATTTGATCCCAACTGTTTCTGTCTGTTTTTCCTTGTCCGTGGTTGAATTTGATTCTTGGTGTTCATTGATTTTCTATCCGGATAAACCTTCGGACTAATTTGCCTCGGTTATGGAATCTAGAGTCTTCCACAGCCATATTAGCAGGCATGGCGAAGACACAGGGTCTGATTTTGGATGTATTTCTCGGTTTGTAGGAATTTATGGTTTTTGCAGCCAAGCATGCGGCAATGAGAAAATGTTAGATACCACGATCTTAGAGGTATGTACCTTAGTTAAAGACCCTATGGTTTATTGCAGCCATACTTACTGGCGTGACGAGGATTCTGATAACATGATTCTAGGTAGATGGGTATGGTTATCAGATTACAAAATAGATACCCTATAGAGGGTACCCTAGTATAATGGAATAGGTATCAGTGGAGATGTTACTTGGGTATTTTGGAGAAAAGAGTGGGAGCTAGGCCACCTGTGGCTGTGGCGAAGCATCATGCCCCGCACCAGCAGCGGGATATACCCCGCCAGGACAGGGCTTTTACGATGACGGTCGAGGAGACCAAGACTGTAGGTGATGGGCTAGGAGGTTAGGTCCTGTTCTTTTCTTCTTCCTGTTTCATTGATTGCTTGATTAATTTCTTAGTACCTTTAGCTTGCATATGAGATTTTCATGCTAGATTAATAGTAAACACCAATGGAGACTGTAATAACATGATACTGTAGAGACTAAAACCATCTATGTTTGTTCCTATTCCTAGAATTGCAGGTTGTATAGCTTTGGATATAATTTTGTAGACTTTGATTATTAGGGGCTTGACATAGAGAAGAGTATAACAAACTTAAATTTCGAGGACGAAATTTTTCTAAGCGGGGTAGGCTTGTAACTATCTGTTTTCAAAAATGAGGATAAATTTGTCAATTTTTTTATTCCTATATTTTTGTAAATATTTATTTATTATTATTGTATTTTGGGGATTTGTTTAGTCGGGTTGGAGTTTCGTCTAGTTTTGACTTGTGTTAGTGGTCCGGGTAGTTTAGACTCTAGTTAGAACCCAAAGATTAGATAGGCATAGCCCACAAACTTATCTCATTAGGCTAGTGCATTTAGTCTAAACCCACATGATAAGTTTAGTCATTTAAAGATTAGAAACTTGACCCTTTTGACCCTAAACCTTTGCATGAGTTAGATTAACAAAAGGGGACCTACTAGGGGCATATTAGACATTTCCTATTGGCCCAAACCTAATCCTTATGGCAGCCAATTTAGGGTTCCATCTCCTTTTTATTTGCAAAGTAGCCTTCATTCTCATTTTAGTGTTCTTCCCAATCTTGAGAGCAAATCCCATTGATTCATCTCTCAAATATTCTCTTTTCTCCACCAAATTCTTTCATTCTTGCAAGAAGAGACAGCTACAAGGATTGTGGAGCCAAGAGCAAGGAGGGGTGTCTATTTGCTTGAAGTGTCCGTGTCGGATTCGTGTCCTTTGGGTTGTTCATTGGAAATCAACTCCCAATAGGTATCTCTCTCTAAACCTTCTCTATTTTATATTTTCCTTACATATTTGTTAGTTTTGAACCCATAGGAACCACCCCCTCTAGAGATGAATCGGAGAGTCACAGCTGCCAATCGAGTCTGCATGTGTCGATAAAGATTTTGTTAAGAGCTAACAATGCAGACAAGGAATAATATTGGATACATTATGTTTATGTTAATCCTTGTCTTGTGTAGGGATGGACCATCGGCTCTTGTAAGAATCACTAAAAAAGTGATATATGTGTTGCTTAAGTTCTGATCATGATTTGTATCAAAGAATAATATGTTGCCAAGAATTATTATCCCGTTTAAAGAAAAGATATGATATCGTGCTTGTAATTGACCATAAAATTTGCTTGAATTAGAAGAATGATTATGGCTCATGAAACATGTTGCGTACTTCACATGAAATGAGTAGTTATCATGCATGAAACGAATAGTCCCTTCTATGTTTAAAATCAATAGAAATGAATTTAGGCTTTTTGAAAGTATTTTTAAAATATGTAATCTGACTCTGTTGGACTGATACCAAACCCTCTTGCTGTTGTCCTACCTACTGCTATCTGCAATCTACTTCAAGCTACTGTCGCTCTCTACCATTTGTTGCTGCTACTGCCATAGCTTAGTG
The DNA here is from genome assembly GCA_029216955.1 of Iris pallida. Lineage (NCBI taxonomy): Eukaryota > Viridiplantae > Streptophyta > Magnoliopsida > Asparagales > Iridaceae > Iris > Iris pallida. The sequence continues at coordinate 204,471 of JANAVB010038660.1, read as the reverse complement.
CAATAGCTACTATAGCTAGTGCTAATGCAATAACTAATGCTGCTCTTTACTATGTACAAAGTGTAAGGCAGCTGCAACTACTGCTTTACTGACTAGCAGTACAGCTGCACTTCTTTCCCTTTTTACAACTGTTGTTGCCTCTACTTGCACCTACTGTTGGCTAAGCTTCACTGCTGCTGCTGCCTTATGCATGCAACAATTACTGATACTGCTTGCTGCTCTTGCTGCAAACTGCTACACAGATGCTGACCAAAGTTCTACTACAGCAACTATACTGTTAAGCTAACTGCTGCAGCTGCATCTGCTTCCTAACAGCTAATGCTGCATTCTTCTATGCAATGCAGGTAGCAATGCAAGGCCCAACAGTTTTTTGTTGCCCACAACATAGGTAGCTACTACCTTTACTACTGCTACCCCCTTCAAAATATATATATATATATATATATATATATATTGTTTTTTTGTTTTTTAAGGAACACTAGGATTTTATTGATAATATAGTGAGTACCAACTCAGGTTACAAAAGATGAGTATAAACTCATATTACAAGCCCGTCCGTTAACCCGAATATTACTCCAAAACAACAGGAAGATCAACATGAGTACAATGCACCATAGCCTTCTTAATCAGCCGCTTCACCACAAAAATAAGCTGTTGTTCTCCATAAGTATAACCTTTGTACCTCCATTTGTTCATGTTCTTCCATAGTACCCAACATATCGCCCCTGCAATAACTTGTTTTGTATGTTTATTTCCCCTTGTCCACATACTTCTGAGCCTTTGTTGAATCGGTCTTATTGTCGCCGAAACTCTAAGCATCTCGGAGAAGTATTTCCAGACATCCTTCGCAAGTTTTCCTTCAGCTAAGATATGACCGTTCGTCTTCGAAGTAGGTATCGGACAACAATGGCAGGCTGTTGCCGTATGAAAGCCTAGCTTTTGTATAACATCATCTGTAGGTAGCTTCTGCCATAGAATACTGTAACTGCCTATTTTCAAATATGAGGGTAAATTTGTTATTTTTTATATTCCTATATTTTTGTAAATATTTATTTATTATTATTGTATTTTAGGGATTTGTTTAGTCGGGTTGGAGTTTCGTCTAGTTTTGACTTGTGTTAGTGGTCCAGGTAGTTTAGACTTTAGTCGAGACCCAAAGATTAGATAGGCATGGCCCGCAAACTCATCTCATTAGGCTTGTGCATTTAGACTAAACCCACATGACAAGTTTAGTCATTTAAAGATTAGAAACTTGACCCTTTTGACCCCAAACCTTTGTATGAGTTAGATTAATTAGGGGCATATTAGACATTTTCCATTGGCCCAAACCTAACCCTTATGGAAGCCAAGAGAGGGTTCCATCTCTTTTTCATTTCTAAAGTAGCCTCCATTTCCATTTTAGTGTTCTTCCCAATCTTGAGAGCAAATCCCATTGATTCATCTCTTAAATATTCTCTTTTCTTCACCAAATTCTTTCATTCTTGCAATAAGAGGGAGCTACAAGGATTGTGGAGCCGAAAGCAAGGAAGGGTGTCCATTTGCTAGTAGAGTCCGTGTCGGATTCGTGTCATTTGCGTTGTTCATTGGGAATCAACTCCCAATAGGTATCTCTCTCTAAACCTTCGCTATTTTATCTTTTCCTTGCATATTTGTTAGTTTTGAACCCATAAGAACCACCCCCATGCATGAACCACTATTATGAATGTTTTAGAGGCTCTTTTGAGTCCTCTTTAGGAGTTTGGGATAGTTTTGGTGTCCCCCGTGGAGAGATTCCAAAGGGGGCACACCATGTGTTTGTGTTTTTTTCCCATAGGCTTATTTGTCTTTTAATTTCAGATTTTTATGTGTTAGAGAGTAGATTAACCATGGTTAGGATGTTTATGTTTGTTCTCATTTGGATACCAATGTTTGAATCTATGTATTATGGCCTACAAGCCCTATTTTTATGTAAAAGTATCAAATATTGTTATATTTATGGATGTGGACTGATTTGGGGGTTTTTGTATATATATATTGACATGTGTCTTGTGTGTATGTGATAGAGTGTGGGTGTGTTAGTGGTAAGTTAGTGAGTTAGATAATTTAGTTAGTATCCTAGATAGTATTGTTAGTATGTGTTTCTTTTGTCCAAAATAACCCAAATTCGTCATAATTTTTATCCACATTTTTAGTACCCAGAGCAACTTAAAAATGCCATAACTCCTAGTTCAAGAATCCGATTAGTCTCTTTTTTTTTAAACGAACCGAATCAAAGTTAGTTTTCCAAATATATATATTAATAGGCCAAATTCGTTCTAGAACTTTCTGTAAAACTGTTTGAGTGTCAGCTGTCCAAAAGACGAACGCGTTTCGGTGTTTTTGAGATTTCGAGAGCTTTCGGACACGAAAATGCGATCCGTTTGAAGTTTCGGAAAGCTAATACGAAGGGCTATGACATATTTTAATCCTAGAATTTAGTGAATAGGTATAATAGTTGCAGTATTGATTTTAAGTAGAAAACTGACAATACGATATGGACATTTTGTGTATCCTATGAGCCTATATAGTATGGATATCATGTGAATGTAGATATCATAGGTTGTCAAGAATATGTATGATATAGTACATATATATTATTGTTAGGTAATATATGTCAGTATAGTGTGTGTGTTTGAATGAGATAAGGATGTGTGTGGTTAGTAGAGAGAAGTAAGATTGATAGAGCATATGTGCTAGTGTGTGTTTGATGTTGTATAGATAGTAGTGTAGTGTGTGTGTATGTTGTGAAGGTGAGAGAGTTGGAAGGATCATGCCATCCTATTTGACTTGAGGCTAGTGTGGTTTGTTGAGTGATTTGTGTTTTGGTTGAGTGGTAGTGTGTTTGTATATAGATGTGTGTGGGTGTGTTAGAAGAGGGGGTTGATTTGGTATATGTGTTTGTGTGTTAGTGTTGGAGTAGAGAGGGATTTAGATGTCGTATGTATGGATATATTAGTATGTTAGAGGTTATATTAGAATCTATGTAGAGGTTAGAGGTATCTTAGAAGTTAGATAGTGATATGTTGTATAAGTTAGATAGTTAGTTGTGTTAGTCTATGTTATTGTTAGTTAGAGATGCCATATGTTAGTTGGTTAGAGTTAGTGATGGATATATATACATATATGTTATGGCTAGATATTAGTTAGTGGATGTTAGTTGTGTTCGGTTTCTATGTTAGAATAGATGGTTAGAAGTTATATGTTAGAGTTGGTTAGTATCTTGTATTAGAGGTATAAGTTAGGATATAGAGTGATATCTTGAGATACCATAGTGCTATCTTAGGTTATTTTGGGTATTTACCTATTATCTTAAGGTAATGTATTCACCTACAAGGTAAAGGGGACTTACCTCCAAGGTAGAGAGGGTTTACTTTATACTAAGATATTAGATACAAAGGTATTGTCTATCTAATATTTTAGGGAGGATGGTTAGAGGCTAGATATTTAAGGTATTAGTATTAGAGGTTAAGGTATTAGTTTCCAACCAAGGTAATGGTTTACCTTACCTTAAGGTAATGGGTTTACCTTATTACAAGGTAAGATTTTGGGTTTACCTAGGTAACTAAGGTTAGATATCTAAGTTATTAGTTAGCTAGTAGCTTAGGATAGATATTAGATATCTAAGATTGGTATCTTGGTAGTTAAGGTATTTATACCTAGACTAAGGTATTGGATTTTCAACTAAGGTATTGGTATTAGGATATCAGTAGGGCTAAGATATATGGTATCTTGGGCTAAGATATAGGTTGGTATATTACTAGTATCTAGTATATATGTTAGTGTCTTAGGATGTAGATGAGTGTGTATCGTAAGATACAAATCAGTATCTTAGAGGGTAAATTAGTAGGCTAAGGTAATGTGTAAGGTATTGACAAGGTAATGGGGATTACCTATAGTCTAAGGGTAAGGTGTTGGTAGGATATTGAGATAGACGGTTAGATACTAGTTTAAAGTATTAGTAGGATCTATTAGCCTAGGTTAGTGAGTTATCTACTAACCTAAGGTAATATATTACTAAGGTAAGGGTATTACCTAGTATCTAAGGTATTGGGTTATCTTGGTAGGTAATGGTTAGACTTGAGTTATCTTGATAGGTAATGGTTAAACTTGGGTTATCTTGGTAGGTAATGGTTAGAAGTGGGTTATCTTGGTAGGTAATGGTTAGAAGTGGGTTATCTTGGTAGGTAATGGTTAGAAGTGGGTTATCTTGGTAGGTAATGGTTAGAAGTGAGTTTACTTGACTTAGATTTTACCCTGTTTGACTAAGGTTTACTGTTTTGACTCAAAGTCAACTACAAGTCAACATTGGACCTAGATTGGACTAAGAGTTGACCAGAGTTGACCAGTTGACCAAAAGTCAACTGTGAGTCAACCATTAGCCAGTTTAACCAAGATTGGATTAAAAGTTGACCAAAGATGACCAGTTGACCAAAAGTCAACTGTAGGTTAACCCTTGACCTAGTATGATCTAGATTGACTTGGTTTGACCTTGTTTGACATAGTTTGACTTAGTATGACTTAGATTTACTTAGATTGACTTAGCATGACCTAGTTTGACTTTGTTAGACCTATTATGACTTAGTTTGATTTAGTTTGATTTAGTTTGACTTAGTTAACTTGGTGTGACTTAGTTTGACTGAGTTTGACCTAGATTTGTATAGTATATACTAGAAATCATGTCATATACTGTTAAACCCTAATTAACTCATGATATCTCATCTTTAGGTCTGTGACATCACTCTGAGCATCTATTCTCATTGACAGCTCAGGACCGCATGCGAGTACATTCACTGATAGTTTTTATTGTCTTGATATCTGCTATATCCGATTCAGTTGTAGTTTCTTACTTGATTTCCGACACGATGGTTCACGGACTAGTATACGTCGGATCCTGTCATGAGATGTTATTCCTGGACTTTTTTGGTATATTGGTACATTGTTCGATCTTATTTTTCTTGTACTTATATAGACACCGATTTGGGAGTGGGCTGGACCCCTGCTTTTGAATTCCGTGCCATGTCCGGATCCATTATACTACTCGGGGATGGGGAGTTATTAGATGTTATGTAATCAATACCCCTCCTGTATTTCTGTTACTACTTGCATCATAGCTTTACCCTCACCTCACGTAGGGTAAAGCCTGACTATTGTTACAACTAGCCTCATTACTTCCCATTGTGGCCGGCCTGATTCTTGTTTTCTTGTATTTCTTGACTCATAGCCGGTCAAATGGAAGAGCCTGATCTGAAGAACAGATAGCAACTCTATGGGGGGTGAATAGAGTTTATAGAGATAATAACCAATTAAAAATTCAACTATATCATAAACAAAACTAATCAGAGTAAATGCGGAATTTAAAGTGAGAAGAAAGAGAGCATACGCGAACACAGCCGATTTTAACCTGGTTTCCCTCGTGGAGGACTAGTCCAGGCCTGAGAACTCTAGCTCAGGATTAAATCCACTATTTGTAAAATAGTAGTTTATAACCCGTGCCTTTTTTTCAGAAGAGCACGTCAACTTCTTACAAAGGATCGCAATGGCGATTGCTTGGAATTTTCCAAGCGACTTCTTCAACTCTTGCACAAGACTCCTAACTGAGAGATGCTGAGCACTCGAGACTTAGGATGCTTGTGGCTAGTAGATGGGAAGGGTATGGCTTAGTTGAGCTTCAAGAGAGAAGAGAAGAGAAGATTGGATGATTTGAAATGAGAGAATTCTTGGCCTTTTTATAGGATTTTTGTAGGCAGAATTCGGCCAGAATTCGGGTAGAAATTTCAAATATTTGGCCGTTGGACAACTTGCAACCAGCTAACCCTAAAATTTAGGTTGCTGATTTTAAGGGGACAGAGTTCGGCCCGAACTCTGTCTCCAGAGCACAGAATGGTTCTAAGGGACCTGTGGGCTTATTTCTGGATGGTGGAGTTTATGGATTTGGGTAGGCTTTTGGTCAAGTCTCAAGAGCTCAGCATGACACAGTTTACAACAGTCTAGACTCAATAAAAATAAAAAATACAGACTCATATATAACTGAATTGCAAAGACTGGGTTGTCGTCTGACTTGAGCTTGATGTGGACGTCGTGTGTCGTATTAAATTATTACAAGTATTATTTAGTCAATGTTATCGATATTTGGTTGACTGTGACTTTGTGTCAACAATCTCCCCCATATTGATAATTGACAAAATAATAATTGTATATTCAATATTCATACCTGGACACAGTCAATAACAAAAGCATAGCTCCCACATAATCGGTGCCGAGCTAAATAAGATAGCTCCCCCGTAAATGATGCGTTGAACCTGTTGGCCTGATAAGGAATATCTCTCCAAAAAAGCACCAAAAGCACATATATACAAAAACGAAATTGTGTACAATATACAAATCTCTCCCCCTTTTGGCATTTAGCAATATAAGCAAGTAATAATGGGTAAACACATCAAAAGAGAAGAAACTGCATATTAACGAATATAACGAGCAGAGAGTAAGAGAGCTATGATAATCATAAGAGTCATCACAACTAAAACATAAAGAGTAATCATAAGAGGCATCACAACTAAAACATAAAGAGTAATCATAAGAGTCATCACAACTAAAACATAAAGAGTTTATAATAAACCAAGTACATAAATCCAACTAAACAACTGAAAAACTGGAAAGCATAAAACATAAACTATGATCAGTAGTAGCATCATCTGGTAGAAGCCATCTCCATCATGGAGCACGAGAAGGCCCAGCAGAGTCGGAAGGATCAGTGAAGGAACGGCTGGGGTCCACAATAGCAGCATCCGGATCCAGGTAGAGCATGACCCAGGGATCGTCAATGCGATATCCCTCGCGACCGGGATCCCGCTCCATGGAAATGGGCATAGAAGGATGACGGGACATGGAATACCGAATATCGTGCAGCGAGTTGCTGAGGGAACTCATCTGCAGGGTAGTACGGTAGTCCATCTGAGTCCAACGATCGTCCTCTAAGGTAAAGCGATCTCGGAGCATGGTCTGGATGGAGTCAAGAGTGGCAGGAGGAGGTGGCACATCCTGTCCAAGTGGAGGGGCATCGGGTTCCTCATCATCGGAATGCTCAGAAGTGGCAGGAGAGGCTACGACTGCTTGAAGTCGTCGTGCCTTAGATAAGAAGACAGGAGCAGGCAAGAAAGGACAATCATGAAGAGGTACATTGAATGCACGAAAGACCTAGGAAGATATAAGGGATAAACCAAGGCTCGTGGTTTCTTCCTACAGTTAATCATCCAGTCCATCATGGTACATGGAAGATTAAAAAGAACACAAAAGTGAAGATGATAAAGAGCAGATATTTCAAAATAGGTAATTTTATCGGTAGAACCCGTTTTGGGTAGAATGGTGTTGAAAACAATCCGATGAAGTTCATAGAAATAAGGATTAAGATATTTAGCCATAAGCTTGCGAGGACGTGTGTTCGGAGTGCACAAGTCGTCCTTGAAGCTTTCAAGGGAAGTCCCGTCGGGAAAATGGAACGACCGAGCTTCAACAAGCTTTTCCCAAGAATTGGGCTCTTGAAGATCAAGATATTCGGCTAAATCAAAATCATCAAATGAGATATCAATACCCGCAATACGTGAATAGATGTGAGTATCATCATGAGTTAAGTTGCAGTAAAATATTTGTATGGCACTACGATATATTACCGAATTAGAAGTAACAAGTTCATCAAGACAGAGGTCATTAAAGAGTGCATCATATTGAGAGAAAAGTGTGAAGTTTATGGGGTATCCCGCAAACACCGGACGTGTCCGAAAATCACTAAACCATTCATTGGATGCTTCTAGTGATACAAAAAGTCGGTCGTCGTAGGTGTTTGGGTCACGTGGACGTGAAGGGTTGAACAATGGATGAGGTGGTTGATATTGTTCAACGGGTTGCTCAACGGGAGGAGGAGGATTCGACGAGGATGCTCCCTCGGTCCGAATTCTCTTCCCATGGTTGAACAAGCGAGGAGCCATAGCACAAAGTAGAGAAAATTGAAATAGAGAAGAAGAGTAAGTTATACCTCAAATAAATGATGAACAGTGAAAGAGAATTGGAAAATAGCCCTTCTCCTTGAATTTGGGAAAGAATGGAGCACTATAGAGAAGAAATTAGGGTTAGGGTTTTGAGAAAATAGTGGAGGAGAAGAAGAAAAGGTGGTAAGAAAGAGGGAGGAGGAAGAGAAACCGAATATAAGGGAAGGGTTTCTCTTGGTCGGAGTGAATCAGGACCATTGGATCAAGTTTTTGATCAACGGCTGGAACCTGTCCCCGATTCTGGAACAGGGAGGCCGAACTTGGCCTGAACTCTGGTAAGGGCAGAGTTTGGCCCGAATTCTGGGTCCTTGTCCCAGAACTGAAATCAGGCTGAAAGGATGAAAAATTGGTTAAGTATGGGAAATCAAGATAAGTTATAAAGATAAGTGATTAAGAAATTCAATAAACCAGATAGTAGAAGTAGAAAGATAGCAATATGAAATTGAAAAATAGCATATCAGCAAGTGATAAATCAAAATGCACCGTATAATAAACAAGGAGTTATATTATAATTCAATATTTTGAATTTGCCATGAGTTAGCTGCATGGGCCGGATCCCAGCTAGCGGTAGTCCTGAGGACTAGTGCACCGTGTCGCTTAGGCTTTTACGCCTTGTTATCAGAAAGGCCCTTTCGGCTTGTACTCATAGCAAGTTCATCATAAGAGAATCACAATATAATCGATATTTACGTAGGTGTATTTTAATTTATGACGGCTTCATCTAAAATTCCAAGTTCACGATAAAGGAAATTGAAGCGCTCTTCTGATAATGGCTTTGTGAAGAAATCAGCTAACTGATGATCAGTGTCAATAAATTCTAAGTTAATCATGCCATTTTGCTGATGATCACGCAAAAAGTGGTATCGAATTTCAATGTACTTTGTGCGTGAGTGACAAATAGGGTTCTTAGTCAAGTTTATAGCACTGGTATTGTCACAAAAGATAGGAATATGCATGAAAGATAAATTATAGTCTTAAAGGGTTTGCTTCATCCACAGAATTTGTGCACAACAACGCCCAGCTGCTATATATTTAGCTTATGTTGTGGATAGTGCGACAGAATTCTGCTTTTTGCTAAACCAAGAGACTAAAGCCTTTCCTAATAAATGACACGTACCGCTCGTACTTTTATGGTCGACCTTGCATCCCGTAAAATCAGCATCAGAGTAACTACTGAGGTCAAATAATGTTGACTTGGGATACCATAGGCCCACTGTAACCGTACCTTTAATGTATCTAAAGATACGCTTAACTGCGGTCATGTGTGATTCCTTAGGATTTGCTTGATATCTAGCACACAGGCAAACGCTAAACATTATATCAGGGCGACTAGCAGTAAGATAGAGTAGACTGCCTATCATACCTCGATACTTACGTTGATCTACGGGTTTGCCGCTGTCATCTGGTTCAAGCTTGGTTGAAGTAGCCATAGGAGTGCTGATTGGTTTGACGTTATCAAGGTCGAATTTCTTCAGCATGTCCTTTGTATACTTCGATTGACAGATGAAGGTTCCATTTGACATTTGTTTGACTTGCAGCTCAAAAAAGTAGTTGAGCTCTCCCATCATGCTCATCTCAAACTCGGTCTGCATACACTTGACAAAATCTTGACAAAGGATTTCATCAGTAGAACCAAAAATAATATCGTCTACATATATTTGAACTAAAAGAATAGTGTCCTTCAAAGACTTTATGAAAAGTGTAGTGTCAATTTTCCCTTTTAAAAAACCTTTCTCAAGTAAGAAGTTGCTAAGACGTTCATACCAAGCTCTGGGGGCTTGTTTGAGGCCGTATAACGCTTTCTTTAACTTGAACACGTGGTCAGGAAATTTATAATTTTCAAAGCCAGGGGGTTGTTTTACATAAACTTCCTCCTTAATAAAACCATTCAAGAAAGCACTTTTAACATCCATTTGAAATAATTTGAAATTTTGAAAATTTGCAAATGTACAAAGCATCCGAATGGATTCTAATCTAGCAACAGGAGCATATGTCTCATCGTAGTCGATACCTTCCTCTTGGTTGTATCCATGGGCTACTAGACGAGCTTTGTTGCGTGTGACTGAACCATCTTCATTTACTTTGTTTTTAAAAACCCATTTAGTACCAATAATTGAGTGATTAGCCGGTCTAGGAACGAGTTCCCATACTTGGCTCCTCTCGAATTGGTTGAGTTCTTCTTGCATAGCAGAAATCCAAAATTTATCATTGAAAGCTTCTGAAATGTTTTTAGGCTCAATTTGTGAAATAAAGGCAGTGCTAGCAATAGAGTCTCTTAATGATGATCTAGTAGTTACTCCTCGTGAAACCTCACCGATTACCAAATTTTCTGGATGAGAAGGCTTGAAAGAGAATTTCTTAGGCAAGCTTTCCAAAGAATTTGTTTCTGTTGTGGTGTTCATTGGAGTAGACGTTGATGGTTCAACATCATCATCAAGAGTAGCTGCTGTACTGTTATCTTCATTAAAAGTCACATTTGTAGACTCTTCCACAATTAAAGAGCATTTGTGAAAAACTCTATATCCCTTACTCTTGGCGGCATAGCCAAGGAAAATACCATCGTCAGCTTTTGCATCAAATTTGCCTAAGTTGTCTTTGGTGTTAAGGATAAAACATCTGCAGCCAAAAACTCTAAAATAAGAAACATTTGTGGTTCTCCCAAACCAAAGCTCATAGGGTGTCTTTTTCGTAATAGGACGAATAAGTACCCTATTTAAAATATGGCATGCTGTACTGACAGCTTCAGCCCAAAAGTATTTCGGAAGTGAAAACTTGTTCAACATGACTCTAGCCATATCGCCAAGAGTCCTATTCTTCCGCTCCACAACACCATTTTGTTGGGGAGTTCTAGGACAAGAAAACTCATGATCAAAACTATTGGAATCATAAAACTTTTCAAAGTCAGAATTTTTGAATTCGCCTCCATGATCACTTCGGATTCGAGTGATCATGTAGCCTTTTTCGTTTTGAACTTTCTTGACAAAAATCTTAAAAACTAAAATAGCATCACTTTTATAAGTAAGAAAGAAAACCCAAGTAAATCTTGAAAAATCATCAACAATAACAAATGCATAGAGTTTTCCACCAAGACTGGCTACTCTATTAGGACCAAATAAATCCATATGAAGTAGTTGCAGGGGTCTAGTAGTGCTTACAGAGTTTATGGAATGAAAAGATGATTTGGTTGCCTTATTCAACTCACATTCGACACATACGGTGTCCTTTTTGAATGTGATGTCGGGCAAGCCTCTAACTAGCTTCTTGGTTGATAGCCTGGATATAGTATCCATGTTGGCATGACCAAGACGTTGGTGCCATAGTAACCGTTCATCTTTGTGAGCATATAGGCATCTACCTGCATGGTTAGTATCTAGAGACAAATAGAAAAATATAAATATTGTCCTCTCTTACCCCTTCAAAAGCAATGTCTCCTGTTGACCTATCATATATAAGGCATTTGTTTTGTCCAAAGTTAATGTCATAACCATGGTCAGCAAGATGACTGATGCTGAGCAAGTTATGCTTTAACTCGGTCACTAGGCAGACATCCTTTATTACGGGAGAGGAAGGATAGCCAATAACACCATTACCTATAATATACCCTTTTAGATTATTTTCGAAGGATACATATCCTTCTCTCTTCATCGATAGTGATGCAAAAAGATGTGCGTCTCCCGTCATATGCCGCGAGCATCCACTATCGAGAATCCACTTACTCTTAGTTGAGGAGGAAAGGTCCACCTACATCAAGAGTAGATGTGACCTTTGGTACCCAAGTTCTTGAGGGTCCTGAAAAGTTAGCTTTTGGAAACCATGTATATATCTTTTTATCAACTAATCTTCTGATTCTATATTATGGTGATATGTGTCCATGTAAACCACAATAGGTGCATGCAGTATTCCTGTTTATATTAGGAGCATGCTGATGATGTCTATAAGAATATTGATGATAAGTAGATTCAGCATGGTGATAATGACTATGTAGAGAGGCATGGTGATATTGTTGATATGGCATGGCATGATGATGTTGTCTATGATGATGTTGTCTATATGGCATGGCATGATGAGATTGTCTATATGGCATGGCATGATGAGATTGTCTATATGTGGAGTAATATTGATTGTGTCGTTGTGCAACATGATGATGACTGTATCTACTTGTAGCATGATGTTTATGTGACATATGATGATTATTTCTACGTGCATGAGGTTTGTGAAAGTGTGTGTACATGTAAGCATAATTGTGAGCAGCATGAGTATGATGTGGTTGACTAGTATGAGTAGTGTCATGCTTTGTGTGTGTCTCATGTGATTGGGATTGAGGTTGAGCGACCTGTTTTTCCAATTTAGTCTCTAGTTTCTTAGAGACAGCCTGCAATTCAGTAATCTTAGCATTCAAACCATGCAACTTAGTAATGGTGATCTTGTGTCTATTCTTTTCTTCTGCAAGCTCCGTGTTGAGTATTGTGATTTCTTGTGTTTGTTGCTCAATACGGGCCTCGGCATCATGTAAGCTTATTTTAAGCTTAGATACCTCATCAGTGACAACCGTGGGTGCAGTGTCTCTAATATTATCAAGTAAAAGAGAAAGTCTTTGTATTTCAACTTTATGACTTTTGATTTTGTCCTTGGCTTGTTTGTATTTACCAATAACCTTTTTATGGTCACTAAGTAAATCAGTGAAAGCATCGCCAAGTTCATCAAAAGTGAAGTCGTCAAGAGTTTCGTTAGATACCTTGTCGGATGTTGCCATTAGGCAAACATTAGCCGTATCTTGAGAAGAGTTCTTTTCTTCCTCGTAGTCACTAGCATCGCTTTCATGCCAGATGCTTGTGTTGGCATATTTCTTTGAAGAGGTCTTCTTGTATGGCTTCTCATAGCGGTTGCTTTTCTTTGATAATGGACAGTCTTTTCGGACATGTCCCGTCTTCTTGCAACCGTAGCAAGTAGGCTCTTCTTCTTCATCTTCTTGTGGTTCCTTCTTTCTTCGGTTGAAGCGAAGGAATTTCATGAAGTTGCGAACCATGAGGGCTTGATCATCATCTTTTGAGTTGTCGTCATCCGTCTCTTCGGGTTCAGCCCTCCGTCGGTGAGCTTTGAGTGCGATCTCTTTAGCCTTAGGAGCAGGCTCTTCGAAGTCCTTGAGGTCAAGCTCATGAGTCATTAGCTTTCCCATCAAGGTTTCCATGGACATGGTTGTGAGATCGTTTCCTTCTATGATGGCTGTCACCTTAGGGTTCTAAATTTTTGGTAACCCCCTAAGTAGCTTGCGAATCTTCTCATGATTTGAATATTGCTTCCCAAGCGAGGACAGGGGGTTGATAATGTCGAGAAATCTTGTGAATATTTGCGTGATCGTCTCGTTTGGCTTTATCTTGAAAGCCTCGTATTCTTGAGTGAGACGGCTTATTTTTGATTCCTTGACTTGGGTGGTTCCTTCATGCGTCACTTCTAGAAGCTTTCATACTTCGTGGGATGTGGTGCATGTGGATACCCTGTTGAACTCATTCCTGTCAATAGCACAGAATAAAGCATTAATAGCTCTTGTGTCTAGACTTGCCTGTTTCTTCTCCTCGTCAGAATATTTGTCATGTGATTTCTCAATGAGATCACCGTTGATAACTATCCTGGCGGGCTTTTTGTAACCGTCAGTGACGATAGTCCACAGGTCAAAGTCTAGAGACTTGAGATAAAAACTCATCCTTATTTTCCAATACGTGTAGTTAGTTCCACCAAATAGGGGAGGCCTATGAGTGGACTGTCCTTCACCGTGATTGGAAATCAAGGATTGTATGGTTGCCATGGATCAGCTCTAGGATATAAATCCTTGTAAAGAGAACAGAGCTTTGATACCAATTGAAGAACAGATAGCAACTCTAGGGGGGGTGAATAGAGTTTATAGAGATAATAAGCAATTAAAAATTCAACTCTATCACAAACAAAACTAATCAGAGTAAATACGGAATTTAAAGTGAGAAGAAAGAGAGCATACGCAAACACAGCCGATTTTAATCTAGTTTCCTTCGTGGAGGACTAGTCCAGGCCTGAGAACTCTAGCTCAGGATTAAATCCACTATTTATGAAATAGTAGTTTACAACCCGTGCCTTTTCTTCAGAAGAGCACGTCAACTTCTTACAAAGGATCGCAGTGGCGATTGCTTGGAATTTTCTAAGCGACTTCTTCAACTCTTGCACAAGACTCCTAACTGAGAGATGCTGAGCACTCGAGACTTAGGATGCTTGTGGCTAGTAGATGGGAAGGGTATGGCTTAGTTAAGCTTCAAAAGAGAAGAGAAGAGAAGATTGGATGATTTGAAATGAGAGAATTCTTGGCCTTTTTATAGGGTTTTTGTAGCCAGAATTCGGATAGAAATTTCAAATATTTGGCCGTTGAACAACTTGCAACCAGCTAACCCTAAAATTTAGGTTGCTAATTTTAAGGGGACAGAGTTCGGCCCGAACTCTGTGTGGAGGTAGAGTTCGGCCCGAACTCTGTCTCCAGAGCACATAATGGTTCTAAGGGACCTGTGGGCTTATTTCTGGATGGTGGAGTTTATGGATTTGGGTAGGCTTTTGGTCAAGTCTCAAGAGCTCAGCATGACACAGTTTACAACAGTCTAGACTCAATAAAAGTAAAAAATACAGACTCATATATAACTGAATTGCAAAGACTGGGCTGTCGTCTGACTTGAGCTTGATGTGGACATCGTATGTCGTATTGAATTATTACAAGTATTATTTAGTCAATGTTATCGATATTTGGTTGACTATGACTTTGTGTTAACATGATCATGTGTCCCAAGCCGATCACATAACGCTCTAATATTTCAAGGCACCATTTATGTTTATATTATACATCAGATATTCCTGTATTGTTCTTCATTCCAGTATTTTATACCCTGACATTATATCCAGTTTTACATATCCTGTTTATATTCCAGTCTTAATATTTCATCTTGTATTTCATTATAATTATCTCCTATAGAATTTGTCAATTCACATGGAACTGCTGTTAACGTTTGTACTTGCTCATATCCTGACATGATAACCCCGTCGATATTTACAGATGATTTAGAGGCCGACTGCTCGACCTTCTATTGCTACGACATAGATGGCGAGTACGACTTGGATATTCCCGTGGAGCCGGTGCAATTAGGGGACACACCGTCTGCTTAGACTAGTTAGATAGGCTTGCCTGGACTGTGATCCAGCTAGTACTTCAGACTTGTAGTATATATATTATTTTGGATTTCTGTTATGTTTTTAACTGTAAACCCGTGTGGGATCTTGCATCTATTCCTGTCTTATATCATATCTTTCATATTTCGTGCTATCTTCCTTAGATGTCTTATGATTGAGTTGTGACATTATATACCTCCGTACAGAGATGACATATACCTTTATATTGTGCCAGATGTTGTATGTTATAGACGACCTATATAGCGTTCTACCGTCGATTCTGCGACGTAGGCTGGACGTACCCACGTGCTTGTGCCCCTACTTAGGGTGTAGGTCGTGACACATTTTTGTGGTGGCCCATGTAGGTCAGAAGTCACAATTAGTGCGATGTCGTAGTGGTACTCGACTTAGAGTGCTGCTATGAGCCAGCTATAGGTTTAGAAGATATAGGCTATTGGCTAAGGATACTCAATCACAATTAGGACTTCTTAAGAAGATTCCAGGGACAATTCTTGAGAATCTCATGAAAAACTATCTCAAAATTTGATCCCAACTATTTCTGTCTGTTCTTCCTTGTCCGTGGTCGAATTTGATTCTTGGTGTTCATTGATTTTCTACCAGGATAAACCTTTGGACTAATTTAACTCGGGTATGGAATCTAAAGTCTTCCACAGCCATATTAGCAGGCATGGCAGAGGCACATGGTTTGATTTTGGATGTATTTCTCGGGTTGTAGGAATTTATAGTTTTCGCAGCCAAGCATGCGACAATACAAAAATGTTAGATACCACGATCTTAGAGGTATGTACCTTAGTTGAAGACCCTATGGTTTATTGCAGCCGTACTTACTGGCGTGACGAAGATTCTGATAACATGATTCTAGGTAGACGGGTATGGTTATCAGATTACATAATAGATACCCTATAGAGGGTACCCTAGTATAATGGAATAGGTATCAGTGGAGATGTTACTTGGGTATTTTGGAGAAAAGAGTGGGAGCTAGGCCACCTGTGGTTGTGGTGCAGCATCATGCCCCGCACCAGTAGCGGGATATACCCCGCCAGGACAGGGCTTTTGCGATGACGGTCGAGGAGACCAACACTGCAGGTGAAAGGATAGAAGGTTAGGTCCTGTTCTTTCCTTCTTCCTGTATCATTGATTGCTTGATTAATTTCTTAGTACCTTTAGCTTGCATATGAGATTTTTATGCTAGATAAATAGTAAACACAAATGGAGACTGTAACAACATGATACTGTAGAGACTAAAACCATGCATGTTTGTTCCTATTCCTAGAATTGCATGTTGTATAACTTTGGATATAATTTTGTAGACTTTGATTGTTGGGGGTTTGACCTAGATTAGAGTACAATAAACATAAATTTTGAGGACAAAATTTTACTAAGCGGGGTAGGCTTGTAATTGCCTGTTTTCAAAAATGAGGGTAAATTTGTCATTTTTTATTCCTATATTTTTGTAAATATTTATTTTATTATTCTATTTTGGGGATTTGTTTAGTCGGGTTGGAGTTTCGTCTAGTTTTGACTTGTGTTTGTGGTCCCGGTAGTTTAGACTCTAGTTGGGACCCAAAGATTAGATAGGCATGGCCCACAAACTCATCTTATTAGGCTAGTGCATTTAGACTAAGCCCACATGACAGTTTAGTCATTTAAAGATTAGAAATTGGACCCTTTTGACCCCAAACCTTTGTCTGAGTTAGATTAACCAAAAGGGACCTATTAGGGGCATATTCGACATTTCCTATTGGCCCAAACCTAACCCTTATGGCAGCCAAGAGAGGGTTCTATCTCCTTTTCATTTGCAAAGTAGCCTTCATTCCCATTTTAGTATTTTTCCCAATCGTGAGAGCAAATCCCATTGATTCATCTCTCAAATATTCTCTTTTCTCCACCATATTATTTTATTCTTGCAAGGAGAGGGAGCTACAAGGATTGTGGAGCCAAGAGTAGGGAGGGGCGTCCATTTGCTAGAAGAGTCTGTGTCGGATTCGTGTCCTTTGGGTTGTTTATTGGGAATCAACTCCCGATAGATATCTATCTCTCTAAACCTTCTCTATTTCATCTTTCCCTTACATATTTGTTAGTTTTGAACCCATAGGAACCACCCCCATGCATGAACCACCATTAGGAATATTTTAAAGGCTCTTTTGAGTCCTCTTTTGGAGTTTGGGATAGTTTTGGTGTCCCCCATGGAGAGATTCCAAAGGGGGCACACCATGTGTTTGTGTTTTTGCCCCATATGCTTATTTGTCTTCTAATTTCATATTTTCATGTGTTAGAGAGTAGATTAACCATGGTTAGGATGTTTAGATTTGTTCTTATTTGGATACCAATATTTGAATCTATGTATTATGGCCTACAAGTCCTATTTTTATGTAAAAATATCAAATATTCTTATATTTTTGGATGTTGACTGATTTGGAAGTTTTTGTATATATATATTGATATGTGTCTTATGTGTATGTGATAGTGTGGGTGTTTTAGTGTTAAGTTAGTGAGTTAGATAATCTAGTTAGTATCCTAGATAATATAGTTAGTATGTGTTTCTTTTGTCCAAAACAACCCAAATTCGTCATAATTTTCATCCACATTTTTAGTACCCACAGCAACTTAAAAATGCCATAACTCCTAGCTCAAGACTCCGATTAATCTCTCATTTTTTTAAAAAAACCGTATCAAAGTTATATTTCCAAATATTTATATTAATAGGCCAAATTCGCTCTAGAACTTTTTGTAAAACTGTTTGAGTGTCAGCTATCCGAAAGACGAACGTGTTTCGGTATTTTTGCGATTCTTGGAGCTTTCGGACACAAAAATGCGATCCGTTTGAAGTTTCGAAAAGCTAATACGAAGGGCTACGACATACTTTAATCCTAGAATTTAGTAAATAGGTCTAATTGGTGCAGTATTGATTTTAAGTAAAAATTGACTATAAGACATGGACATTTTCTGTATCCTATGAGCCTATGTAGTATGGATATCATGTAAATGTAGGTATCATAGGTTGTCAAGAATATGTATGATATATTACATATATATGTGTGTATATATATGTATATATTTTTAGTAGAGAGAGGTAAGATTGATAGAGGATATGTGCTAGTGTGCGTTTGATGTTGTAAAGATGGTAGTGTAGTATGTGTGTTGTAAAGGTGAGAGAGTTGGGAGGATCATGCCATCCTATTTGACTTGAGGCTAGTGTAGTTTGTTGAGTGATTTGTGTTTTGGTTGAGTGGTAGTATGTTTGTATATAGATGTGTATGGTTGTGTTAAAAGAGGGGGTGGATTTTGTATATGTATTTGTGTGTGTGTTAGTGTTGTAGTGGAGAGGGATTTAGATGTTGTATGTATGGATATGTTAGTATGTTAGTGGTTATGTTAGAATCTATGTAGAGGTTAGAGGTATCTTAGAAGTTAGATAGTGATATCTTGTATAAGTTAGATATTTAGTTGTGTTAGTCTATGTTATTGTTAGTTAGAGATGACATATGTTAGTTGGTTAGAGTTAAAGATGGATATATATACATATATGTTATGGTTAGTATTAGTTAGTGGATGTTAGTTGTGTTAGGTTTCTAAGTTAGAATAGATGGTTAGAAGTTATATGTTAGAGTTGGTTAGTATCTTGTATTAGAGATATAAGTTAGGATATAGAATGATATCTTAAGATACCATGGTAGTATATTAGGATATTTTGGGTATTTGTCTATTATCTTAAGGTAATGTATTTACCTACATGGTAAATGGGACTTACCTACAAGGTAGAGAGGGTTTAATTTATACTAAGGTATTAGATACTATGGTATTGTCTATCTAATATTTTAGGGTGGATGGTTAGAGGCTAGATATTTAAGGTATTAGTATTAGAGGTTAAGGTATTAGTTTCCAACCAAGGTAGTGGTTTACCTTACCTTAAGGTAATGTGTTTACCTTATTACAAGGTAAGGCATTGGGTTTACCTAGGTAACTAAGGTTAGATATCTAAGTTATTGGTTAGCTAGTAGCTTAGGATAGATATTAGATATCTAAGATTGGTATCTTGGTAGTTAAGGTATTTATACCTAGACTATGGTATTGGATTTTCAACTAAGGTACTGGTATTATGATATCAATAGGGCTAAGATATATGGTATCTTGGGGGTAAGATATAGGTCGATATCTTACTAGTATCTACGTTAGTGTCTTAGGATGTAGTTGAGTGTGTATTCTAAGATACAAATCAGTATCTTAGAGGATGAATTAGTAGGCTAAGGTAATGTCTAAGGTATTGACAAGGTAATGGGGATTACCTATAGTCAAAGGGTAAAGAATTGGTAGGATATTGAGATAGATGGTTAGATACTAGTTTAAAGTATTAGTAGGATCTATTAGCCTAAGTTAGTGCGTTATCTACTAACCTAAGGTAATATATTACTAAGGTAAAGGTATTACCTAGTATCTAAGGTATTGGGTTATCTTGGTAGGTAAGGTTAGACTTGGGTTATCTTGGTAGGTAATAGTTAAACTTGGGTTATCATGCTTGGTAATGGTTAGAAGTGGGTTATCTTGGTAGGTAATGGTTAGAAGTCGATTATCTTGGTAGGTAACGGTTAGAAGTGGGTTATCTTGGTAGGTATTGGTTAGAAGTGGGTTATCTTAGAAGGTAATGGTTAGAAGTGGATTATCTTGGTAGATAATGGTTAGAAGTGAGTTATCTTGGTAGGTAAAGTTTAGGATTAGGATACCCTGTTTGTCTGAGGTTGACTATTTTGACTCAGTCAATTACAAGTCAACATTGGACCTAGATTGGACTAGGAGTTGACCAGAGTTGACCAGTTGACCAAATGTCAACTGTGAGTCAACCATTAGCCAGTTTGTCCTAGATTGGATTATAAGTTGACCAGAGATGACCAGTTGACCAAAAGTCAACTGTAAGTCAACCCTTGACCTAATATGATCTAGATTAACTTGGTTTGACCTTGTTTGACATAGTTTGACTTTGTTAGACTTAGTATGACTTAGTATGACTTAGATTTACATAGATTGACTTAGCATGACCTAGTTTGATCAGGTTTTTCTTTGTTAGATCTAGTATGACTTAGTTTAATTTAGTTTGACTTAGTTAACTTGGTGTGACATAGTTTGACTGAGTTTGACCTAGATTTGCATAGCATATACTAAAAATCATGTCATACACTGTTAAACCCTAATTAGCTCATGATATCTCATCTTTAGGTCTGTGACAACACTCTGAGCATTTAGTCTCACTGACAGCTCAGGACCGCAGGCGAGTATCACTGATAGTTTTTATTGTCTTGATATCTGCTATATTCGATTCAGTTGTAGTGTCTTACTTGATTCCCGACACGATGGTTCACGGACTAGTATATATCGGATCCTATCATGAGATGTTATACCTGGACTTTCCTGGTATATTGGTACATTGTTCGATCTTGTTTTTCTTGTATTTGTATAGACACCGATTTGGGGGTGTGCTGGCCCCCTGCTTTTGAATCCCGTATCATGACGTGACATATTAGGATCCATTATACTACTCGGGGATGGAGAGTTATTAGAGGTTATACGATCAATACCCCTCATGTATTTCTGTTGCTACTTGCATTATAGCTTTACCCACGCCTCACGTAGGATAAAGCTGACCTGTGTTACTACTTGCCTCATAGATTTTTATTATGGCCTGCCTGAGTCTTATTTTTTTGTATTTCCTGACTCATAGCCGGTCAAATGGAAGAACCTGATCATGTGTCCCAAGCCGATCACATAACGCTCTAATATCTCAATGCACCATTTATGTTTATATTATACATCAGATATTTCAGTATTGTTCTACATTCCAGTATTTTTATACCCTGACATGATATCTAGTTTTACATATCCTATTTATATTACAGTTTTGATATTTCATCTTGTATTTCATTATAATTGTCTCTTATAGAATTTGTCAATTCACATGGAACTGCTGTTAGCATTTATACTTGCTCATATCCTGACAAGATAACCCTGTTGATATTTACAGATGATTTAGAGGCTGACTGCTCGACCTTCTATGGCTACGGCATAGATGGCGAGTATGACTTGGATATTCTCGTGGAGCCGGTGCTCTTAGAGGATGCACCGTCTGCTTAGACTAGTTAGATAGGCTTGCCTGGACTGTGATCCAGCTAGTACTTTAGACTTGTAGTATATATATTATTTGGGATTTCTGTTATATTTTTAACTCTAAACTCGTGTGGGATCTTGCATCTATTCATGTTATTTTTCTTCTATCATATCTTTCATATTTCGTGCTATCTTCCTTAGATGTCTTATGATTGAGTTGTGACATTATATACCTCCGTGCGGAGATGACAGATACCTTTATATTTTGTCAGATGTTGTATATTATAGATGACCTATACAGCGTTCTACCATCGATTCTGCGGCGTAGGCTGGACGTGCCCCTACTTAGGGTACGGGTCGCGACAAATATGCCACAATAACACCGACCACTTTACTGGTATGCAAGAACACCAGATATGCTTGAATCTGTCTATCAATTTCCTGATGGACCCTGATACAATCCAAAGCAGAGGTAATAGAGAAATTACCTGCTGTACCTGGAGTCCATGTGTAGTTCTTCGAACCCTCCTGGGTAGGCAAGCTCGCAATGTATATGTCCCCCAACTCCCTTCCCTTGAGAATACATTTCTATATATGTGACAAAATCGATGATATAGAGGCTTGAGAGGGATGATTGTATGGGAAATACTTAGCTCTCATGAACGAGACCCAAAGAGTTTGAGAGGTCCTAAGCTTCCACCAGAGCTTCACCATTAGCGCATCCATAACGTCTTGTAGTCTTCTTATTCCTAGCCCACCTTCCTCTTTAGGAGTAGCCACCCTCGTCCATGACACCCATGATCGTTTTTCATACCCATTTTTAGAAGCCCATAGAAAGCTTTGGAACATGTCTTCAACACGCTTGATGACAGTAGCAGGTGGATTACAGGCAGCCAAGGTATAAACTGGAATCAAAATAAGAACTGACTTAAGCAGTATAAGATACGTCATAGGCAGACACATCGATAGAGATTTATTATGCCAGCTACTGATTTTGTATCTTATCTTGGCCACTAGCTCATCGAACGTAGCCGCATTCCTCATACCCGTCGTCATAGGTGAGCTAAGATACGTCATAGGCAGATGATTCACTGTAAACCCAAAGGTTGTTTTGATCTCTTCAACTTTCTCCGGCGTAATGTGTTATGACAGAAAAATACCCGACTTCTCGACGTTAATCTTCTGTCCCGAGACCCTTTTATATTGTCTAATAATATTCATCATTTTCTGAAGAGATTTCTTATCTTCTCCTGAGAAAAGGAGGACATCATCTGCATATGCAAGATGAGTAATAATAGGACATCCGCTGGGTTAGTAGAAAGGAGTGAATCCTGGGATATAACGAAGACGATTCAAATTGTAGCTGAAACTTTCCGCAACAAAGACAAAAAAGTAATGGCGATATAGGATCTCCCTGTCTCAAACCGCACAGGCCTTTGAAAAAACTCGAAGCACTCCCGTTGATCAATGTAGAAAACCATACATTATCCAATAAATGCAGGATCATGTTGAGCCATTCATTGCAAAACCTCATCTTATGAAGAACGTTAATAAGAAAGGCCCAATGTACTCTATCATATGCTTTACTCATGTCTAGTTTCAAAGCTGCATTCCCGCCCTAATGCTTATGATGTATCATGCTAATCATTTCTTGGGCCAGGACCATATTGTCGATAATCTCCCTTCCTTTAATAAAACCACTCTGCTCAGGGGAAATCAAACGAGGAAGAAATGGGGCCAATCTTCTCACTATGAGCTTAGAGAATAGCTTGTTAACAAAGTTGCAAAGACTTATCGGCCTGTAGTCTTTAATAGATTTTGGATCTGTCACCTTGGGTATAGAAAGGAGATTAGTGCTTGTGATTGATCTAGGAAAGACGAATCCGTCAAAGAATAGATGAACCGCATCAAGAATATCATGACCTATCACTTCGCAGGCTACCCTGAAGAACCGTCCAGAAAAACCATCTGGCCCAGTTGCGCTGTCCTGATCAAGGCTCTTTAGAGTATCAACCAGTTTCTCCATATTCGGCTTGGCCATTAGGTGGATATTATCTTCATGATTAATCGATAAAGGCACAGGATCTAAAAAATCAGATTGATGAAGAATAAGAGAGGGGATAAATAGCTTACTATAGAATTCATTTGCCTCTTCCTGTATATCCTGCAGATTGTTGAGAGTACGACCGTCTTCCTTGATGAGCCCATGTATAAGTAATCTGTTCCTTTTAGCCGATACACAGGAATGAAAGAACTTTGTATTTTTATCACCTTCACAGTCCCATTTGACTCTAGCTTTCTGCTGCCAGTATGAATCCTTGTAGTTCACTCTTTGCTTCAAATATGCTTTGGCCTCCATCCAGTTCTCCCTCATAGTCTCATCTGCCTCATATGCAAGTTCAGCTGCTAGGGCTCTGTCTTCTGCTATTTTAACCTCCTAGAATATATCCCCAAAAGTGTGATGACTCCATGCTGACAGGGCTTTTCTAACAGCAGATAATCTAATCCCCACACGCACCAAACTATTACTATGGTTAACATACATCCATGCATGTCGAACAATATTGAGGAAATCCTCATATGTGGTCTAAAACTTCAAGAATCTAAATAATTTCCTACCTGACTCATATTTACTTTTGATAGTGATCAGGATAGGAAAATGATCTGATTCGGTACGACTAAGATGTGAGCACGTAGAGAAAGGAGCCCAAGCATTCCACTCACTGTCCAGAAGCCACATGTCCAACCTAGAACCTTGTCCATGAGGTCCTTCTGCGCTCTTCACCCAAGTATAGCAGCTACCAGAGTAAGGCATGATGGTAAGCCCTGAACCAAGTTGAAAATTGAGGAAGTCATTAACTCCTACTAGGCAAACCAGAGAACCTCTAAAATTTTCTTCTGCGGAAGCTATCACATTAAAATCACCACCTACCATCCAGGGCATTCTGAACTGAGTTTGCAGATGAGATAACCTATCCCAAAGCTCTCTTTTACCTTCCTTTTTATTGTGACCATGAACCAAAGATAATAGAGATCGAAAGGGAATAACTGATCATGATATGATAACACTAAGGACCTGGTTATGAGAATCCACCTCCTCCATGGCAATCTCCTGCCTAGCCATAATCTATATGTTGCCCTTACTGTTAGAGACAGATGACTAAAACCCTAATTTGAGTTGAAAAGAGTACAGCTGTTGAGGGGATACTTTAGGCTCTATGATTGCCAGTACAATGACTTTGTGTATATGACACAAAGATTTAAGCCTTTTACAAGTCATTTTGTCATCTATACCTCTAACATTCCACATAAGTATATTAAACATTATAGGAGAAAGATGGTGGATGAGTTGTTGCACCTTTTGACGAAGATCTATTGTGTCTAGGCTCGCTAGGCACGACATAAACTTTCTTCTTACCCCGACCCTTTCTGGATGTATTAGGTCACGCTTCTTGGGATGTTCCGCCATGTTCCTCTTCCTCCTCTACTACATCAGCCCATTCCTTCGAAATATCTCCTTCATCTAGAATAGAATAGTCAGACAAATTATCCTCCTCAAGCTCATTATCTGCAGTATTAATTTATTGATTCTCATCATTAGAAGCATCCTTCTCCATGTCTCCATCATCAACAGTGTCCACAGCACCGGAGGCTATGGGGGTTCATCTAATGCCATCTGACCTTCGGGGATTAACTTGGGGGTAACCACTGGAGCTGCTTCAGCATTGGGGTTTGAGGAGTCGTCAACTGCCTCCAAAGCCTCTTTATCATTATTATCCATGTCTTGCAATGCCCCTGCATGTGTTACCATGTTTTGAGAGGATATCTCATAAGTATGAGTGTCACTCTTTTTATTAGATGAGGGGTCCTCTTGAATTAATAAACCTTTCCGTTTATTAAGCAGATCAATGGAGGGACCCACTGATTTAGTAGGTTCTGTTGGGTGCTGCTTCTTTTTCTGGACTTTACAATCATCCTTAGTGTGACCTTGGTGAAAGTATGTGGAACAGTATTTTGGAGTGTGCTCGTATTCAATAGGCTGTGCGAAAGTTCGTCCTTGGGGCAAGTATATACGAACCACTTTAGGTAATTGTTTGCTAGCATCCACTTCGATGAAAACTCTAGCCATGCTTGGGTGATTAAGCTCGTCCGTTGCTTTATCAAGACGCAGTGGTGTACCAATGCCAAGGGCAATGGAGAATAGTGCATTTTAGCAAAGAGTTAGATTGGAAGGCCAGAAAACGACACCCAAACTGGAGATAGAAGAGATTCCCGAGAAGCTGAGAAATCTTTAGTGCATTTAAACAGTCTTATCGGAGCTCGGACAACATACCATATTTCGCGAGAGCGGAGTCTAAGAAAATCTACCTCCAGCGACGGACGGATCAGCACATGTTTTGAGTTGATAAGACCCACCTTGATCGTACCAGTAAATTTGAACTCATCGAAGGCTTTACGGATCGCATCAATGGATGTTCGTTGATGAAAGAATTTACCGATTAAAGCAAACTTGAAAGGATCTGATAGGATCTGCTCATCTTCCTCAGAGAAAGTGACTACGGGGACTCCTTTAGAAAACGATTGAGATCTAATGGCAATTGATGGTGGTTGAAGCGTAGAGCGCCCACCACCACCGACGCAAACGTAGGGTTCGACATCGCGACAAAGGGTACAAGTGGCCAAGTGGTCCACTAGTACTGGAGGGACGTCGGCCCGGCCGAGGCTAAGCCGGAATCTAGTGGAAGAAGACTTGAAGACAGAATCGCCGTCACCAAACCCTAGAGAGAGCTCGATATATATATATATATATTTTTTTTTGAGCTCGATATATATATATATATATATATATATATATATATATATATATATATATATATATATATATATATATATATATAATGCTACATTATCGCCTGGCGGGAAGATGATTCTGATTCAACACGTGCTCTCCTCTATCCCCATATACACCTTAGTCGCTTGCTCCCCCTAAGAAGGTGCTCACTTCCGTTGAAAACCTCTTCGCCAACTTCTTCTGGGAATACTATGATGGTAAGGACAATCATCATTGGACGAGTTGGGACACCATGGCCAGACCCACCGATGAGGGAGGCATTGGATTTTGTAGGCTGTTGCATGTCGTTGACGCTTTCTCGACGAAGCTGTGGTGGAAGCTTCGAGTGATGTCACGCCCCAGAACCATAATACTGGAGAGCAGGGGCAGACATAGCCAGCTACGTATATAGAAGTGCAACCCACCTCGCTATACGGTCACGACTGTCTAGGATACATGAGGGTTTATCTACAAACCAACAGTCTCTTAAGGTCATGAACAAGCCTAGTGTCTCAATCACAAGAAAGTAAGTAAAAGTCACAAGATGTATGATCATTAAATATACAATAATAAGGCGTCCCAAATATTACATATTCAGCTGATCATGAAGCTAGTCGTTACAAAATGTTAGGACTAGCAAGAGTTTAGTCATTCATGATCAACCCTAGGATCTGTCAATCATGTTACAGCCCGTAGGCAGACAGTAAGTAAGTGCAATCGAGCTAAACAGGTGCTCGTCGGCTAAACGCCTTAAAAGAATAATTTTTACAGTAGAGTGGGAGAGCCAAAAATAACCCACTCGTTGCCAGGGTTTCGTCTAGTGGCCACAATCTGGCTGGAAGGTCGGTAGATCCTCTAGAGCTGCTCCGAAATCTGGCCACACAAAACCAGCTGGGTCAGACCACAGAAAGAGCAAGTACCACAAGGGGCTTCACTTAAGAACTAAAACCAGCAATCAGCACAAGATATAAATAAAAGTAAGAACTGGAAATAAAGAAAATACACCAGGATGATATATGACGAGATAACCATGGAACTATTCAGATAACCAGGTTACAACCCGTAAACTAAACAAGGACCGGGGTTGTAACCTTTCGTCTGAACAGAGCTTGGAATTCTCACCATTTATCGGTAAAATAAATACAAGTATTCTGGTCGTTCAATAATCTGGAACAGGATCAGGGCAAGACTAGACTGGTTAGACTCCATCCAATCACTTCACGGCCAAGCAAGAATTACGACTTGATACTTTAACTAGCTAGGTTGTCACAAGCCTAATTACTAACAAAATGCAGTGAGATTGTTCCACAGCCACAAGCCCTGCAGACCATCCAGGTTACCCAGGTCGAAAGATTAGGGTTGAATTCAGGTGAGTGCATCGTCCAGGAAACGCATGTACCCTTAAGTAGCTTAAAGGGTGCAACACATGACAGTGTGCTGGAAATGTGCCCTACTCGACGGCAGGCTACAGATCCCAGGCACGCCCAGGTAACGGGATTGCCTGTAGCTGGGAATTCTCTTCATGACTACTGTGTTAATCTGGTTATTAGCCTTAGTCTATTTTAGTAGGTACTCCTGACCGTGGTACTCAGGAGTCCCATCCTAGACATGATGCAAGACAGGACTGGTTTATTTATACAAGCACAATCGCCCATGGTGTCCAGGTTATTCATTCTTGTCAAGTCATGTCATGTCAGGTAGCCGTCGCAACAGCTTATCAAGGTATAACATGTCAGGTTATCAGGTTAAGTGTACTAGTCAGGAGTGCGCCACGACGGGCCACTATCAGGTCATGTCAGGTTATTCATGTCAGGAATGCACCACTACGGGTCACTATCGTGTCAGACTCAGTTATCAATTCCAAACATATCAA
This sequence comes from Iris pallida, assembly GCA_029216955.1. Taxonomy (NCBI): domain Eukaryota; kingdom Viridiplantae; phylum Streptophyta; class Magnoliopsida; order Asparagales; family Iridaceae; genus Iris; species Iris pallida. The sequence continues at coordinate 176,411 of JANAVB010038660.1, read as the reverse complement.
GTAAATTCGCAATTATCAAGTTCAGGACAAAAGGCGTAAAATATATAATAAAATATCAATATACAGGGCTATAGAAGAGCCAAGCTTAGGGAAAATAAAACCAAATCTGACACGCTGGCATAAGGCCAAGCCAGCCCAAGGCCATATGCTCAGTGCAAGCTATGCTCAGGCCAGCGTACCAAAGGGTCCATACACTTCCAATGGGAAGCGTACGCAAGGGTCAGCGTACACAAGGGCACGCTCAAGCTACAGGTCAGCGTACGCTCAAGCTAGCGTACGCTCAAGACTGCGTACGCTTGAGCTAGCGTACGAAAGGGTCTAGGGCATGCTCACGCTAGCGTATGCAAAAAGACACGCTGCCAACAGGAAGCGTATCAAGGCTAGCGTACGCTCGCTAAAGAGCAGCGTACGAAAGTCAGCGTACGCTCGCTAAAGAGCAGCGTACCCAAGTCAGCGTATGCTCGCTAAAGAGCAGCGTACCAAGGCTCGCGTACGCTCGCTAAAGAGCAGCGTACCAAGGCTAGCGTACGCTCGCTAAAGAGCAGCGTACCAAGGCTAGCGTACGTTCGCTAAAGAGCAGCGTACCAAGGCTAGCGTACGCTCACTAAAGAGCAGCGTACCAAGGCTAGCGTACGCTCGCTAAATAGCAGCGTACCAAGGCTAGCGTACGCTCGCTAAAGAGCAGCGTACCAAGGCTAGCGTACGCTCGCTAAAGAGCAGCGTACCAAGGCTAGCGACGTAAGCTAAAAAGCTAGCTCACTGTTCACTGTCTTCTCCAAATGGCAAGAACAGCAAGAACTCTAAAGTTGGATCTAAGCTTCGATTGTCCATATCTTGGTCAAAACAAGTCCGAATCCAACTTTCCAAAGGTCAAAATTGGGTAGAATAAAATTCCCTACAACATGGAACCATCAAAACTTGAAAACAAAGAAGTTTGATAGATCAAAACCACTAAAATCCAAAAATAACTAATTTCTAGATCTACAAGAATTAAAGCCTCAAAATGGAAAAATGACAAGTTCTAATGAGGTTTAGAATCATGAGGAGAAGCTAATGAAACCATCAAAAGGAGTTCTCTTGTGGAAGCAAGTTGCACTTGCCTATGGTGTTCTTGGTTGGTGGAGAAGAGTAATGGTGGAGGAAGGAGAAGTAAATGAGAATTATGGAGGAGAGAGAAGGTTGGTGGGGATAATAAAGAGGGGGGTTGTGGTAGAAATGAAGGAGAAGCATAGGCTAAGGTGTTCCACCCTTGGCCCATGATGAACCAAGCATGGGGCCGGCCGAACCAAGCCAACCCAACTCGAGAGTTAAACCAAGCTGAGAGCTAAACAAGGAATCATACAATACAGAATAAAATACGTATACGTATCCCAAAATACGTAATACGAACACAGGCATTACAACTCTACCCACCTTAAAAGAATTTTGTCCTCGAAATTTAAATCAAGAGGCTAGAGGAGGAATGACAAGCTACATTAATCACATGCAAGCTATAACTAGGCATACAATCACTCATTCAAGCAAGAAATCGAAGGCATGAGGCATAAGAAATATTTATATCTCACGAGTCAAACAAGTCGGGATATCGCGATCGGATATCATCCTCACGCTCCCACGTTGACTCCCCCAAAGAGTGATGACCCCAAGCAACTCGGACTAACTTGATAGTCTTGTTCTTGAGGATCTTCTCTCTCTGGTCCAATATAGACACGGGCCTCTCCTCATACGAAAGGTTGGTACCAACAACCAATTCCGAATGATCCAGGATGTGGCTCGGGTCCGGGATATACTGTCGTAATTGGGATACATGGAACACGTCATGCACCTCGCTTAGCGACGGTGGAAGAGCGAGACGATAGGATACATCTCCTACTCGCTCCAGAATGTCAAACGGTCCTATATACCTAGGACTAAGCTTGCCCCGTACGCCGAAACGAATGACGCTACGATTAGGCGAAATCCTCAGGAATACATGGTCACCGACAGAAAACTCGAGAGGGCGCCGATGAGAATCGGCCCAATGGCGCTGGCGATCTTAGGCAATTCGAAGATGATCTCTGACCCTTCTGACCACTTCAACCGTCTGGGCAATTAATTTTGGACCGAGCATCTGTCTCTCTTCAACATCATCCCAGGCTAACGGGGATCTGCACTTCCTGCCATACAGTACCTCGAACGGTGCCATCTGGATACTAGCTTGGAAACTGTTGTTGTACGAGAATTCAACCAGGTGCAAGTGATCTTCCCACGACCCTCCGAAGTCAAGTGTACAGGACCGCAACATATCTTCAAGGTTCTGGATAGTACGCTCCGACTGACCATCTGTCTGCGGGTGATAGGCTGAACTAAACTGGAGATGAGTCCCCAAACTCTCTTGCAAGCTACACCAAAAGTGCGACATAAATCTTGAATCCCGGTCTGAGGTGATACTGACTGGCACTCCGTACAACCTGACAATCTGCCTGAGGTACATCTCTGCTAACTGAGCGGTCGACTGACCAACTCTGAACGGGAGGAAGTGAGGTACCTTCGTGAGCCGATCAACAATAACCCAGATAGCATCTCTATCAGCTGGAAATCTAGGTAATCCAGTCACAAAATCCATGGTCACATGTTCCCACTTCCATTCTGGAATCGGCAAGGGCTGAAGAAGTCCAGCCGGTCTCTGATGTTCAGCCTTAACTTGCTGACAAACTAAATACCGAGAAACAAACTGAGCTATCTCCCGCTTCATGCCATTCCACCAAAAATACTGTCGAATATCACGGTACATCTTCGTACCGCCCGGATGAATGGAATACTGTGAACTGTGCGCTTCCAACATGATCTCCTGCCTGATATCTCCACTGGGTACACAAAGATGCTTACCATGCCTAAGTGTACCATCTTCATGAATGCATAACTCTGGTCGCCGGCCTGCCTCACACTCTGCTCTGAGTCGCTGAAGCTTGGAATCTGCTGACTGTGCCATCCGGATCCTCTCGATTATAGTAGACTGAACTTGCATACTGGCCATCAAGGCCACACTGGAAGGGAGAATAACTTCAATACCCATCTTCTGAAGATCGGCTAACAGCTCTGGTTGCGCTGTTAGAAAATAAACTCTCGCTCTCCTGCTCAATGCATCCGCAACAACATTGGCCTTCCCGGGATGATACTGCAAGTCGACATCATAATCAACAAGAAGCTCCAGCCACCTCCTCTGACGCATGTTAAGATCCTTCTGGGTGAAAACATACTTCAGGCTCTTGTGGTCGGTGAAAATCTCCACCCTGTCTCCATACAAGTAGTGCCTCCACAACTTAAGTGCAAATACCACTACTGCCAGCTCCAAGTCATGGGTTGGGTAATTCCTCTCATGATCACGAAGTTGTCGTGATGCATAAGCTATCACCTTCCCATGCTACATCAGAACACATCCTAAACCTCTGCCTGAAGCATCACAGTACACTGAGAATCCTCCGGTCCCATCTGGAAGCGTAAGAATAGGAGCTGTTATCAGGCCTCACTTCAACTGCTCAAAAGAACTCTGACACTCTGCTGTCCAAGCAAACTGCGCATCCTTGCGGGTCAACTGCATCAATGGTGCTGAAATTCGAGCAAAATCTGAAACAAACCGCCGGTAGTAGCCGGCCAATCCAAGAAAACTACGAACCTCTGCAACTGTGTTGGGCACTGGCCATGACTCAATAGCCACAATCTTCTGGGATCCACTTCTACTCCTCCTCGAGTGATGATATGACCCAAGTACGAAATGCGATCGAGCCAGAACTCGCATTTACTGAACTTGGCATATAACTTGTGCTCTCTGAGGATCTGAAGAACTATACGGAGATGTTGCTCATGCTCCGCCTCACTCTTGCTGTAGACCAGAATGTCGTCCAAGAACACAATCACAAACTGATCCAAGTAAGGCATGAAGATGCGATTCATGAGGTTCATGAATACTGCCGGCGCATTGGTTGCTCCAAAAGGCATAACAAGGAACTCCCAATGCCCATATCTCGATCTGAAAGCTGTCTTCGGGATGTCCTGCTCTCTGACTCTGATCTGGTGATATCCTGAGCGCAAGTCAATTTTTGAGAATACTGATGCCCCTTTGAGTTGATCAAACAAGTCATCTATCCTCGGAAGAGGGTATCTGTTCTTGATTGTCACTGAGTTCAAGGTACGATAATCAACACATAACCTGGACGTACCATCCTTCTTTTTCACAAGAAGCATCGGGGTTCCCCAAGGCGATCCACTAGCACGAATGAATACCTTGGTTCTAAGCTCTTCAATCATCTTGTACAAGATCTCCAACTCTGATGGCACCATCCTGTAGACTCTCTCTGACACTGGGGCTGTCCCGAGAATCAACTCTATGGTGAACTCGATCTACCGTTCTTGCGGCATACCTGGAAGCTTCTCTGGGAAAACATCTGGAAACTCTTCCACTATCCTGGGCAACTGAATTGTCGCTACTGCCATCCGCAATATCGGAGGAGAAGGTTCAACCTCACCTCGAGAGAAAGAAAACTCCGGCTCGCCTGGAATGCTAAAAACAACCCTGCCAATGTGGCAGTCTATTCTCGCATACTGGTTCCTCATCCAATCCATCCCTAGGACCACATCATAATCGGCCATCGGGAACTCTATCAATCTAGCGGGGAACTCCCTACCGCTAACTACGATCCGACACAAGGAAAACACTCTATCTACTCCCACAAGTCCGTTACCAGTAAGTATATTAAGCCTTACTTATAATGACTCGGGCTCCAATCCTATCAGTGTCGCAAATCGTGCAGACATAAATGAATGCGATGCACCAGAATCAAATAAAGCTGAAGCTAGAAAGGAGTTGACGAGAATAGTACCTGCCACTACCTCTCCTGGTGCTAATCCTTCCTCCACGGTCATCACCATAGCCTGACCGTACCCTCGGGGTGCTAGTCCCCTCTGCTGAATTCCTCGCTGCCTATTCTGACTCAAGGCCTGGGCTTGCGCATACTGCTGGGGGCTCTGCTGCTGAAACGCCTGGGACTGAGGCGGCAAGGGTCTCGCCAATGGATACTGCTGCTGCTGGACCGGAGCTGGTCCTCTCACCGAAGAACTAGAAAGGTTGGATGATGATGAACCACCCCTATTCGGGCAGGATCCAACCCTATGGTCTGGTGCTCCACAAGCCAGACACAATCCCTGTGCCCTGCGACAATCTGCCACCACATGGCCTGGCTTCCCACAATGAGAACGACCCACTGCGGAAGATTGTTTCTGCTTCTGCTGCTGAGGGTGCGTCGGAGTTGAATGCTGAACCGACGTTACTGAGGCCGCTCGCCTCGGAGTTCCAATAGTAAAACTTCTAGCTGCCGGGGGTGGAGCTGATGATTGGTGCATCTGACTGTGGCACCGCTTCCTACTTCCGGTCCTATCCACGATCCTCTGGAAGGTGTACTCATGCCTCCTAGCTACTCTCAAGACTGCATCGAACGTCTGGTGCTCGAACTGCTCCACTGCTAACAAGATCTCCAAATGCAGTCCCTGCTGGAACCGCTGGGCCCTGTCAAACTCGGTTGCCACCAGGGTGGGAGCAAACCGACTGAGTCTGGAAAACTCGGCCGCATATCCGTCGACCGTCTTGCCTCCTTGCTTCAGATTGGTAAACCTCGTCTGCAGGTCGTACCGAGCTACAGCATCAAAATACTTGGTCTGGAATCTTTCTCTGAACACTGTCCAAGCAATAGGTGCTGCTAATCCAACGGCCTGCGCTGCCCACCAGCTGCGGGCAAGATCTAACAACTGCAGGCGCACAACGGCCACCTTTTCGTTCTCTGGGATCCTGGCTGCTTCTAGAACCACCTCTGTGTCCTGAAGCCAAGCATCTGCGGTGATAGCATCTTCACTACCGTCGAAGAATGGAGGGTTCAAGCGCTTGAAGCTGTTGGCCGTGCTGTTTCCCGGATGACCGCCTCTGGTCAAAGCATCCGCCACTGCCTGTTGCAAGGCGTCTCCACGACGATCTTGAGAAGCTATCAAGGTCCTGACGAGTCCTACCAAAGTGCCATCATCAGGCTCGGCAGGCTGAACTGGTTGGACTGGTGGTTCTCCGCCAGAGGGCACGACTCTGGAGGCTACTCCAGAGTGCTGGGCTTGATCTCCAGGTTATTGCTGGTCCGCGGGAGGTGCTCCGTCTTGCTGGCCAGTAGGACCACGAACAATGCCGCTGAAGAAGATGACATAGGGAACAATAAGGAAGGACCAGGACAGATCAACGATACAAGCATATGATCAGGACAAGAATCCAGGGATTTAGAAGATACGAGCAGAGATCAAGGACGAATACTGATTGAGACACCTATTCGGTAAACCCTCACATATTTTGATTTACAAGACCTGTATGGGCCACCACTTAAACCATGTCACGCCCCAGAACCAGAATACTGGAGAGCGGGGGCAGACATAGCCAGCTACGTATATAGAAGTGCAACCCACCTCACTATACGGTCACGGCTGTCTAGGATAGATGAGGGTTTATCTACAAACCAACAGTCTCTTAAGGTCATGAACAAGCCTAGTGTCTCAATCACAAGCAAGTAAGTAAAAGTCACAAGATGTATGATTATTAAATATACAATAATAAGGCGTCCCAAATATTACATATTCAGCTGATCATGAAGCTAGTCGTTACAAAATGTTAGGACTAGCAAGAGTTTAGTCATACATGATCAACCCTAGGATCTGTCAATCATGTTACAGCCCGTAGGCAGACAGTAAGTAAGTGCAATCGAGCTAAACAGGTGCTCGTCGGCTAAACGCCTCAAAAGAATAATTTTTACAGTAGAGTGGGAGAGCCAAAAATAACCCACTCGTTGCCAGGGTTCCGTCTAGTGGCCACCATCTGGCTGGAAGGTCGGTAGATCCTCTGGAGCTGCTCCGAAATCTGGCCACACAAAACCAGCTGGGTCAGACCCCAGAAAGAGCAAGTACCACAAGGGGCTTCACTTAAGAACTAAAACCAGCAATCAGCACAAGATATAAATAAAAGTAAGAACTGGAAATAAAGAAAATACACCAGGATGATATATGACGAGATAACCATGGAACTATTCAGATAACCAGGTTACAACCCGTAAACCAAACAAGGACCGGGGTTGTAACCTTTCGTCTGAACAGAGCTTGGAATTCTCACCATTTATCGGTAAAATAAATACAAGCATTCTGGTCGTTCAATAATCTGGAACTGGATCAGGGCAAGACTAGACTGGTTAGACTCCATCCAAGCACTTCACGGACAAGCAAGAATTACGGCTTGATACTTTAACTAGCTAGGGTTGTCACAAGCCTAATTACTAACAAAATGCAGTGAGATTGTTCCACAGCCACAAGCCCTGCAGACCATCCAGGTTACCCAGGTCGAAAGATTAGGGTTGAATTCAGGTGAGTACATCGTCCAGGAAACGCATGTACCCTTAAGTAGCTTAAAGGGTGCAACACATGACAGTGTGCTGGAAATGTGCCCTACTCGACGGCAGGCTACAGATCCCAGGCGCGCCGAGGTAACGGGATTGCCTGTAGCAGGAAATTCTCTTCATGACTACTGTGTTAATCTGGTTATTAGCCTTAGTCCATTTTAGTAGGTACTCCTGACCATGGCACTCAGGAGTCCCATCCTAGACATGATGCAAGACAGGACTAGTTTATTTATACAAGCATAATCGCCCACGGTGTCCAGGTTATTCATTCTTGTCAAGTCATGTCATGTCAGGTTGCTGTCGCAACAGCTTATCAAGGTATAACATGTCAGGTTATCAGGTCAAGTGTACTAGTCAGAAGTGCGCCACGACGGGCCACTATCAGGTCATGTCAGGTTATTCATGTCAGAAGTGCACCACTACGGGTCACTATCGTGTCAGACTCAGTTATCAATTCCAAACATATCAAGTAAATTCACAATTATCAAGTTCAGGACAAAAGGCGTAAAATATCTAATAAAATATCAATATACAGGGCTATAGAAGAGCCAAGCTTAGGAAAAATAAAACCAAATCTGACACGCTGGCATAAGGCCAAGCCAGCCCAAGGCCATACGCTCAGTGCAAGCTATGCTCAGGCCAGCGTACCAAAGGGTCCATACACTTCCAATGGGAAGCGTACGCAAGGGTCAGCGTACACAAGGGCACACTCAAGTTACAGGTCAGCGTACGCTCAACCTAGCGTACGCTCAAGATTGCGTACGCTTGAGCTAGCGTACGAAAGGGTCTAGGGCATGCTCACGCTAGCGTATGCAAAAAGACACGCTGCCAACAGGCAGCGTATCAAGGCTAGCGTACGCTCGCTAAAGAGCAGCGTACGAAAGTCAGCGTACGCTCGCTAAAGAGCAGCGTACCCAAGTCAGCGTACCCTCGCTAAAGAGCAGCGTACCAAGGCTAGTGTACGCTCGCTAAAGAGCACCGTACCAAGGCTAGCGTACGCTCGCTAAAGAGCAGCGTACCAAGGCTAGCGTACGCTCGCTAAAGAGCAGCGTACCAAGGCTAGCGTACGCTCGCTAAAGAGCAGCGTACCAAGGCTAGCGTACGCTCGCTAAAGAGCGGCGTACCAAGGCTAGCGTACGCTCGCTAAAGAGCAGCGTACCAAGGCTAACGGCGTAAGCTAAAAAGCTAGCTTACTGTTCACTGTCTTCTCCAAATGGCAAGAACAGCTAGAACTCTAAAGTTGGATCTAAGCTTCGATTGTCCATATCTTGGTCAAAACAAGTCCGAATCCAACTTTCCAAAGGTCAAAATTGGGTAGAATGAAATTTCCTACAATATGGAACTATTAAAACTTGAAAACAAAGAAGTTTGATAGATCAAAACCACCAAAATCCAAAAATAACTAATTTCTAGATCTACAAGAATTAAAGCCTCAAAATGAAAAAATGACAAGTTCTAATGAGGTGTAGAATCATGAGAAGAAGCTAATGAAACCATCAAAAGGAGTTCTCTTGTGGAAGCAAGTTGCACTTGCCTATGGTGTTCTTGGTTGGTGGAGAAGAGTAATGGTAGGGGAAGGAGAAGTAAATGAGAATTATGGAGGAGAAAGAAGGTTGGTGGGGATAATAAAGAGGGGGGTTGTGGTGGAAATGAAGGAGAAGCATAGGCTAAGGTGTTCCACCCTTGGCCCATGATGAACCAAGCATGGGGCCGGCCGAACCAAGCCAACCCAACCCGAGAGTTAAACCAAGCCGAGAGCTAAACAAGGAATCATGCAATACAGAATAAAATACGTATACGTATCCTAAAATACGTAATACGAACACAGGCATTACAAGTGAGCCAAAATCTCTAGGCGCGGTTCATGAAGGCCAGATATTTCAAGCACATTCATCCATCCGACGTGGATTTCAACTGCAGATCCTTCGCGTCATGGCGACGTATCCTTCATGGTCGGAGCCTTGTTGAGCCTCTGATCCTAATTCAGCTGGGATCGGGCGAATCATCTTTATTCTCCGAATGCTGGTCCGGGGAAGATCTCCTCCCCCAGTTACCGGTTGCCGCTACCAACAGTACGATCAGAGATATATAGGATTACTCGGGCGATTGGAACTAGGAGAGGGTTCGAGAATGGAATGGAAAAGAGGCTGTAGCTTTGCTCCTCGACGTTGGGCTCAAGATCAGAATGGAACCTGACGTTCTGCAGTAGTCTATTTCGGCCAACGGCTCCTTCTCGGTTACATCAGCCAGAAGTGTTGCTCGTGGCATTGGGGTGCCTTCCACAACCATTAGATCTTTCTGGTAATCTTGCATTCCCAAAAAATGGTTCTTTCTGATGTGGAGGGCGCTTCACAAGAAGCTCCCCACTGACGACGCTCTTAATACCATCGGCTTCAGTTTAGCATCAGCGTGTCATTACTGCATGGCGAGACAGTCTAAAATGGTTCACAACATTTTGTACTCTGGAGACTTGCCTGCAAGGGTTTGGACTGCTCTATCTCACCGTTGCAGACAGGACCAGGATGGTGGAAGCTTCAACGATCTTCTGGCCACTTGGAGTAGCGCCTCGCATGGCTACCAGATCGTTGCAGACGCCATCACGTGGGTCATTTGAAAAAAAAATTGTAACAAATTCAGATACGAGGGCTACCAATATTCGTCCAACCAACTCATCCAGGAGGTTCTCCGACAGACACACAAATTCAGAAGACACTGCAAATATGGTCAAGAGGTCTTCTGGCAGTCCTTGCTCTTCTGACGTTCTGATCGAGGAGTAGGAGGCTGCTTTCTTTCTTGTTCTTTTTCTGTCTTACTTTTTGTGTTTACTTGTAAAGGCTTCGGCATTTTATGCCTTGATATGAATAAAGTGGGGAGGGGGTTATATATTTATATATATATATATATATATATATATATATTTAAACAATTTATTAAAATAAAGGGTGGCTCTGGAAAGAGCATTACAAGCGGGTCCAGGACCGAGAAACACAAAATGGGCCCTGTCTGAGCAGGTGAGAATTAGAAAAGAAAGAAATTCGAAAATTCAAAAAAAAACCGAAATGACTAAAAGTCTAAGACTGTTAACGAAGTTTCAAAATTTCAAAGTTAAAATTTCAAAAATTGCAAAAGCAGGAGAGGCCCACCCCGTAGGGGAAAGTGGGTGGTTGGGCACGCAACCCGAAGCACGTGGGAGGGTCTGCATGAGGCACGTGGGGGGGGTCTGCCCGAGCCAAACGTGCGGAGCGAGGAACCACGCATCCCGTCTCAGCGCGAAGCCCGAAGGGGGGCTCCGGCGGAGAACGGCCAGGAGGGCCCGGAGAAGGGCGGGGCCCGAAGCCAAGAGCTCAGTCGGGGGGGCAGGACCACAGCTGGGCTCCGGCAGGGGAAACCGGCCCGACGAGGGAGGGGGGAAGAGGGGCGACGCCGGGGGGCCGGTGGCGGCCGCTCCAACATCAGAAGCGTTGGGCGGTGGGCACTGGGCCCGAGGGGAAAGGAGTCGGGTGCAAAGCCCGAGGGAGCTGGGCCCGAGGGGATGACGGGAGGACTGCCCGAGGCGGGGGCGCTCGTCCCGAAGTGGCGTGCGGCGCGATAGGAGTTCGCAGCCCGAGGGGCGCACGGCCCGGAGAAAAGGGCCAGGGGCTCCGTCGGCGGAGGCCGAAAGGGGAGGGGGGAGGGAGAGGGGACTGCGTTCCGACGGGCGGCCGACTCAGGGCGGAGAGGGAGGGCTGCCGTCAGGAAAGAAGGGGGGTCCATCGGGGAGGGGCGACTTCGGGCCGGGTCTAGAAGGCGGAGGGGACCACCGGTAGGCGGCGCAAGGAACACAGGTAGAGGGGGAGGAGGCCCGAGCAGGGGAACGGGGCGTGACCTCCGGGGGGCGGCCGCTAGCCTATCTCCGGGGGGGAGGAACCGCCAGCAAGCGACGGAGGGAACGCCGGAGCTCCGAAGGCTGCGCCACCGCGGGCGAGGGTAAAGGCGGCGCTGAGACTGAAGGGGGCGGAGGCGGCGTAGCTGTCGGCATGCTCGGGCTGCCATCCGGAGGCTGCCGTCGAGCGGCCACTAGGGCCCAGGAGGAGGGCTCATGGCAGGAAGGAGGGGGCTCCTCCTCCGACGAAGCCGGGGGGGACGACGCCGGAGGGGGGAAAAGGGGACCGCTGCGGGCGCTGTCGAATGCGTCGGGGCCCAACTCAAGGAGAGGAAGCGAGAGGTGGGGGGTGCTGCCAGAGGGGGGTGGCACCGCAGGAGGGGCGACGAGGGGCGGAGATAGGGCGGCCGAGGAGGGAGGAGGGCGGGGGAGCAGCATCGGAGGTGGATGGCACGCCAGCCGGAGGGGCGCACGACCCAGGCGGAGGACCGACGCTCGGCGGATGCACGGCGGCAACTGCAGCAGGCGTCCCGTAGCGGCTCCTGCGACAGCGACGCCGAGGGCACGGCCGGCGACGAAGAGGAGGAATAGGGCGGCTGCACCTCGGGCAGCAAAGGGGCTGCCAGGGGGAGGTGCCAGGAGAGGAACTCCGCGGGGGCGGCAGGGGGAGCAGGCCAGCGGCGGAGGCTGGCGCTGGCGGCCAGGGGGAGGCCCACCAAGGCGGCGCCCACCAAGGGAGCGGCCACCATGGGGGGTTCCACCCCACGCCGGGGGAGCCCCAGGGAGCTGAGCTGCTCGTCATCATATATATATATATATATATATATATATATATATGTATATATATATATATAAGAAAAATATATATATATAAGAAAGCAAATACAATGAGCTCAAGGCCTAATTTTAACATCATAATACACTCACATACACACACACATAGACACAGATGACACTAACATAATACCAAACATTGTCCGAACCTATTAAAATCACATGAGCACTTCTAAAATAATAGTTAGAGCCTAATTAGAACAATATCTAGCTAATATGTGTCATGGAGAATGTCGTATGTGTGTCACAAGTGCCGGTGGAAAAAACTCTCAAAATGACTCTATGTCCTATCGTATCATGATACGGCCTACTCGTATCCAATTATGGACACGGATCTAGACACACCCAACAAAAATAATTCTAATTAGATCTAAAATTATCAAATAACGTTATTCCAAGTTAGCGACGGACCCGTGACTACCAACTGTAACACCCAGTTTTCCAGATGAGGGTAATTTTGAAATTTTGAAATTTTAATTATTAATTATTGATATTTAATTCATATTATGATTTTTAGTGATTTTTAATAAATTTTAAACTATTTTAAAACTGGTTTAAGTCATGACTTGTGATTTTGATGTGCTGCTAGTGAAACCTGAGAGACTGCATGACCTAGAGCCTAACCATGTTATTAGCATGATTAATTATCATTTTTAGCCTAGGGGTATTTTGGTCATTTTGACTTATTTGAATTATTTGGTGATTTGTTGAATTGATAAATTCTAGTTTGACTTTGACTTGTTGAGACCTAGTGGACTAGCCTAGAAGCTAACCCTAGCCATGGTGACCCTAGTCTAGGTTGAGTTAACCTATTTTAGTCATTAGAGAATAGGTTTAGAATGAGGGGATTAGGTTTAGTGAATTTAAGTCATGGCTTATGACCAAATAGTTTAATTGATCATAACTTAAGCCCATGGGCCATTTAGTGAACCCTAACCCTAATTAATGAACCTATGAATAGCCACATAGGGATCCCCACCCTATTTAAACACTTATTCATTAGGGTTGCCTCCTTTTTATCATTCCTACACTTGGAGAAAAGAGAGGTAAGTTTCCTCTTCCAAAAAAAATCCCATTTTATTCATTTGATCTCCTTTTTCATCCTAGTCTTTTGCATTGGGTTCTAAATTGAGTTTATGGACTGTTGGTGGAGAGTCATTTCAGTTTGGGATCAATTTGGAGCTATCGGCCATCAAGAAGAACACCCTCCATTTGGAGCTTTCCATGCAAGTTGCACCAATAGGTAAAACCCTTTAAATTGATTTAAATTTTAGTTTTCTTTACATGTAGGGCTAGATCTAGGAGTCCCCTAGCTGTCCCTGGAATTTGGGCACAATTCGTGTCGGTTTCGTGTTCGTATCGGACACGTGTCATAGTATGCATATAGGTGTTTGATGATATGTCACAAAGGGAATTTAATTATTATTTTTGAAAAGTATTTGAATGGAAAAATTGTTTTATATGTGTTTATTGATTTCGTGTCCTACTAAGCACAATTCTGGACACTTTTGTGTCAAAAAATTGGACACACACGCACGCACGGGACGCAGCACTGGCCCTGTGCAGTCCCTTGCTACCCGACACTCCTGTAGGACACGACACGAACTCCCAAGACCCTATTTTTGGCACAGGGGTCGGGGCACCCTCTGCCACCATCTTCCCAAAATTTGGGGTGAGATGGTGGAGTATTCGAGAAGTTATCGACCATGTACTGGTCGTAGCCTCTCGCACGCGCGCGCGAGAATCGCGTCTGATACGCGTCTCGTGCACGCGACACGAGTCACGTGGATACTGCACAGGCTACGGGACATACTCTCCTAGTCCTGGCGAACACCTAGACATGTGCATGAGGTGTCTAGTGTAGTGAGTCGTGGACTAGTGTAGTGAGTCGTGTCCACGAGAGCTCGACACGGCTGCACGAGCCTGTCTGTGCACTGTCATTTCCTGATTTCTGATACTGGTAATTCACATTCTTGGACACCTCCTATCCTATAGTTTTGGACACAAATGCATCCCTATGACACGTACACGTATGCTAGATGGATTACCAACCCTAAATTTATGGAATTAACATGAGTTTAACTGTCAAATTCTAATTTTTTTCAAATTCCGATACTTGAGTTCCTATTTGAATTTTTGGAAATCAAATCCTATTCTAAACTGAATTCCCCTGTTTAAATTTCATGTTTGAATCTTATATATGTGTATTGGATCACTGCAATGGTGATTATTGATAAGTGTTAGGTTTTGGGATTTCAAAAAAAAAAGATTTTAATGGTTGAACTGTCATTGCTTACTGTCATTGGACTATGATTTACTGAGATCATGTGTATTTCTCTGATTTTCCTAACTCAGTAATTTTGTGTGACACTATACACTGCTATCACTCTCCTAGCTAGTGACACCCCTCACTGATGACACACACATATCACCTATACACCACACATGGCCTACTCTACCCACATCTCAGTTTTCCAATTCATATCACACTTGGTCACACCACTCATCCACACACACACGCAACCTAAACTAGACTGTCATAGGACACACACAGTAATATTCCCTTCACTGTTGTAAGGAATATTTAGGATTTGATATAAATTCCTGAATTGTTGTTGAGTTATAATTGTGTTGGAAAACTGAATTCGAATGGGTATGGACTAAATTCGTTTACTGTTATATTACTGCCAGTGGACCTCAATTTTTTCCTGAGATAGATCCCTATTCACTGATTCTTACTGTCATCCACACCCTTCACTTGACACTTAGCTCACTCACATCATGCACTCTTCACATTATGTGTTATTTTATTCATTGTGTGAGTTTAGCCTTGTTTTTGGGATTTGATGAGTGGGTAAGGGCTTAGCAAGCAGCAGGCAACATGCTTGCCCTGCCTTAGCCTTGCAATTGCAGTAGCTAGCAGCAGCAGGCAGTAACCTTAGGCCATTGGCATATGGCTGAATGTTAGTCCTACATGTTTATATAAGATGTCCTGCCTCTCCTTGATTAGAGATTTCAGTCTTTAGCTATAGGGTATGTCCAGTCTAGATGAGGGTATTGAGTCCTAGATCAGCTGGGTGTTGAGTTCAAGACACTCCCTTATGAGTCATTTGTGATGCATAGGCTTTTAGCTATTTGTGTATAGGTATAATTGTATATGGGTTATAGAGAGTGAGTTATCTGTGATGATTAAGTAGCAGTTGTATTAGAGGAGTCAGAGGGATTAGAGTGAACTGGAAAAAGGTTCCCAGGCCATGGCATGACATTGACAACTAGGTATGGGTAAAATATGAGGGTACACCTATGTGAGTATGATATATAAATATAGGTTATTGATACTTTAGTATAGATATAGGTTGAGTGTCCTTGGGTGAGTGTTAGAATTGAGGGTTAATGCATACACCTTAAGGATATATGGTATGGGTATTGGATAATAGGCTAAGGTCATGGATGTAGGTAAGTTAGATTGGCCTTGACATGTAGCATGAGTAGGAAATGTGGGTAGTCTTAAGTATAGGTCATGGGATCACCTATGTGATATGTGACAGGGTATTGGGTATTAAGGTATTGGCTTACATTGTGTTAAGGTATAGGTTGATATATGGGATGTTGATCTGGTATGACCTAGAAAGAGCCTAGTTAACCTTGGTTTGACTCTATAGTCGACCAAACACTAGATGTTGACTTGGGTTGACCCAGAGTTGACCAAGTTTGACTTGGACCTAGTTTGACCTAGACAGTTGACCAGGTTTGACTTAGAGTTGACTTTGACCTAGATTAACCTAGAAGTCATGTAGATTGCATCATAGACTTCTTTTATCTTATTTTAAGCACATTATAACCTGTACTGTTCTATTTAGGACATTGTGACTCCGGTGCAGACATCTGACATTACACTACTCTTTTCAGAGTATCAGGCGAGTACATTCTCTGATAGTTCTCTCATTTATTTGCCAGTTACTGTACTTCAGTTCTATTTAGTTTTATGTGATTCTCTGATACCACACGTATGGATATTTCTGGATTCATGTATGCGACACACTCACCATATTATCTGGCCTCTATTACTGGAATCACTGGAATTATTCTGGAATCTATTTCTGGAATCATTATATTTTGGCTGGACTCATCTCGATTCTCGTTTCAAATTCTGGATTCATTTGTTTACGGGGCGGGGAAATATTGAGTAAGACATGTAGATATACCCCAAATCTGGAATCTCCCTACTGGAATCTACTGGAAGCATAGCCATCTCTCGCCTGATCAGTGAGAGGTGTGCCTGATTACCCACAGCCGTCTACATGTCGATCTCGATATTTTAAAACACACTATTAGATAGCTGGACTCACCTGGATTCTTGATCACTACCTAGAATCATCTGGTACTGGATTCATCTTGTATTAGATTCATCTCGTACTGGATTATAGCATTTTACACTTGTTTTACATTCACTGCCTGGACTCATTATGTTACTTAGTTCAGCTAGATTTATTTTACAGTCTTCATTGCCATCGTTCTCCTCTTGTTTTAGTTACTTACTTTCTTGTATCTTACTGTTTCTCCATACCATCACATGTATATAAACTGCCATATTCATCAATAAAACTGTCTATAACTGCTTTATAGTTCCCTGTCTTTTACTTGGGTTTTCTTGATGAGTTGTACTCGTTCCTGTCCTGACTGGACCTGTTGAAAATTTTACAGATGACTGCCCTGAGGACTCATGCCCTACATTTTACTGAGGAGATGGCTTAGCTACCTATGGCCCCGACACTCAGGAGTGATCGGGAGTTTAGTTAGTCTGTCTGGTTTTATTTTTCCTGTTTAGATGTGGAGTTGTATATAGAGATTTGAGACTTGAGATGTATTTGAGATTGTTTGAGTTTGTTGTTATTTTATTAGTAGTTTTGTTGTCTTCAATTCTTAGTTTATTTTTGTGTTATCTTATCGTGCTTAGACTGTGATTGAGTTACACTATATATTATACTTGTCCTCCGTTCGGAGTTGATCATGATGAGTACTTTATATACTGCATGAGTTGATGGTTAGTTAGAGACTTAGAACAGCGTTCTACCGTCGACACTACGGCGTAGGCTGGGCGCTGTTACGAACTCGTACCCTCACAGTGGGTACGGGTCGTGACACGTTTTTAGTGGTGGCCCATGCAGGTCGAAAGTCGCATTAGTACGATATCGTGGTAGTACGGCGACTTAGTTGTACTGCTGCGAGCCTGCGATAGGATTGAGAGATAGGCTTTAACGAAGAGGTACTCAATCACAGTTAGGAAAAAATTTCTGCTTCAATTTATGCCATCTACATATCTTACTGATTGTCTTCTTTGAAATAAACTGTCCTCCTTTGAATTTATCGATTCCTGCTCAGTATTGACTTCCTTTTCGATCTGTCTTCAGGATGGTGGAGACACGATCATATCGCTCTGGTACAGTAGCCGCTGCAGAGGGGTCTGCCACCTCTCACCTTCAGCAGCCAGCCTCTGGTACCGCAGCCCCAGTCATGCCCGCTGGGGTGGATGTTTCAGCAGCTTTCGGAGATCCATCAGCTGGGGTGGGTGTTCCATCAGCTGGGAGGCAGAGTCCGGTGCTTCCCGAGATCCTTCCACCGCAGCAGCCTCCACCTGCTGGGATGGTAGATGCTGTTCATCTATTTTCTTTTGTGGAGAGGATTCTGACGTCTCACCAGCAGCAACAGCAGCAGCAGACTGTCGATTATCGTCAGGGGATTGACGAGGCCCACCAGCTGGTTCGTGCTACAGTAGAGATGGTGACTGCTCAGGAAGAGCAGCAGCAGCCTCGTCGGAAGAAGAAGGGTATACAGGACTTCCAGAAGATGCACTCCAGAGAGTTCCTGGGCACGGAGGGCATTCATTACGCAGACGACTGGATAGAGCATATTGAGGAGATATTCAGGCTGGCAGAGATACCAGATCGACTCCATATCGAGGCAGCGGGCAGTCAGATACAGGATTTAGCCCGTGCGTGGTACCAGACAGATCCCAGAGTGGGAGTTGAGGGCCAGACTTGGGCCCAGTTCAAGGAACTGTTCAAGAAGCAGTTCTTTCCTGATGTCGCCTTGGGAGGCATAGAGGCACAGTTTGAGGGTCTGGTTCAGGGAAACCAGACAGTAGCTGAGTACGCCGGGGAGTTTTGTCGATTGACCCGGTTCATAGATGACTTGACTGAGAAGACGAAGGCGAGGAAGTTCCGCCGAGGCTTGATTCGAGAGGTTCGGTCGCTGACTAAGAGCGACCGGAATGCTACCTTTGCAGAGATATTTTCTGGGGCTATGGCAGCGGAGGACGACCTAGGATTGAAGTTGAGGAAGGGTCGTGACTTCCAGAGTGGTAGCAGCAGAGGAGGCCAGGCCAAGAGGCCTCATGTTCAGATTCAGCAGACCCGGGCACCAGTGATAGTTCAGCAGGTGCAGCATCAGCATCGGGGTCAGGACCCGAAGACGATCAGTTGTTCCTACTGTAGGAAGTTGGGACACACCAGGGAGCAGTGTAGGAAGAGGCTGAAGGTTTGCTATTCCTGTAGGTCTAAAGCCCACCAGAAGATAGACTGTCCCTTTGCACCTCCTCTTGAGGGAGCTAGGCCACCTGTAGCTCAGCACCAGAGGGGTAGAGCTTTTGCGATGGCGGTCGAGGAGACCGACGCTGCAGGTGATGGGTTAGCAGGTTTGTCCTTCTCATTCTTCTTCTCCACTTTCCTGTGTGATTCCATTAGTACCTGCCAGGATATTGTTTTGATTGCTAGATAGTGTAGCTACCCCGTTCGAGACTGTGAAATCAAGACCAGTAGGATTGTGTTGCTTCGACCTTGATTGCTGGGGGTTTGACCTAGGACGGGTGCGATCATTTTAATTTCGAGGACGAAATTTTTCTAAGGTGGGTAGGATTGTAACACCCAGTTTTCCAGATAAAGGTAATTTTGAAATTTTGTAATTTTAATTATTAACTATTGATATTTAATTCACATTATGATTTTTAGTGATTTTTAATAAATTTTAAACTATTTTAAAACTGGTTTAAGTCATGACTTGTGATTTTGATGTACTGCTAGTGAAACCTGAGAGACTGCATGACCTAGAGCCTAACCATGTCATTAGCATAATTAATTATCATTTTTAGCCTAGGGGTATTTTGGTCATTTTGACTTATTTGAATTATTTGGTGATTTGTTGAATTGGTGAATTCTAGTTTGACTTTGACTTGTTGAGACCTAATGGACTAGCCTAGAAGCTAACCCTAGCCATGGTGACCCTAGTCTAGGTTGAGTTAACCTATTTTAGTCATTAGAGAATAGGTTTAGAATGAGGGGATTTGGTTTAGTGAATTTAAGTCATGGCTTATGACTAAATAGTTTAATTGATCATGACTTAAGCCCATGGGCCATTTAATGAACCCTAACCCTAATTAATAAACCTATGAACAGCCACATAGGGATCCCCACCCTATTTAAACACTTATTCATTAGGGTTGCCTCCTTTTTATTATTCCTACACTTGGAGAAAAGAGAGGTAAGTTTCCCCTTCCAAAAAATCCCATTTTATTCATTTGATCTCCTTTTTCATCCTAGTCTTTTGCATTGGGTTCTAAATTGAGTTTATGGACTGTTGGTGGAGAGTCATTTCAGTTTGGGATCAATTTGGAGCTATTGGCCATCAAGAAGAATACCCCCCATTTGGAGCTTTCCATGCAAGTTGCACCAATAGGTAAAACCCTTTAAATTGATTTAAATTTCAGTTTTCTTTGCATGTAGGGCTAGATCTAGGAGTCCCCTAGCTGTCCCTGGAATTTGGGCACAATTCGTGTCGGTTTCGTGTTCGTATCGGACACGTGTCATAGTATGCATATAGGTGTTTGATGATATGTCACAAAGGGAATTTAATTGTTATTTTTGAAAAGTATTTGAATGGAAAAATTGTTTTATATGTGTTTATTGATTTCGTGTCCTACTGAGCACAATTCTGGATACTTTTGTGTCCAAAAATTGGACACACACGCACGGACGGGACGCAGCACTGGCCCTGTGCAGTCCCCTGCTACCCGACACTCCTGTAGGACACGACACGAACTCCCAAGACCCTATTTTTGGCACAGGGGTCGGGGCACCCTCTGCCACCATCCTCCCAAAATTTGGGGTGAGATGGTGGAGTATTCGAGAAGTTATCGACCATGCACTGGTCGTAGCCTCTCGCACGCGCGCGCGAGAATCGCGTTTGATACGCATCTCGTGCACGCGACACGAGTCACGTGGATACTGCACAGGCTATGGGACACAATCTTCTAGTCCTGTCGAACACCTAGACACGTGCACGAGGTGTCTAGTGTAGTGAGTCGTGTCCACGAGAGCTCGACACGGGTGCACGAGCCTGTCTGTGCACTGTCATTTCCTGATTTCTGATACTGGTAAATTCACATTCTTGGACACCTCCTATCCTATTTTTTTGGACACGAATGCATCCCTATGACACGTACACGTATGCTAGATGGATTACCAACCCTAAATTTATGGAATTAACATGAGTTTAACTGTCAAATTCCAATTTTTTCCAAATTCCGATACTTGAGTTCCTATTTGAATTTCTGGAAATCAAATCCTATTCTAAACTGAATTCCCCTGTTTGAATCTTATATATGTGTATTGGATCACTGCAATGGTGATTATCGATAAGTGTTAGGTTTTGGGATTTCAAAAAAAAAAGATTTTAATGGTTGAACTGTCATTGCTTACTGTCATTGGACTATGATTTCCTGAGATCATGTGTATTTCTCTGATTTTCCTAACTCACTAATTTTGTGTGACACTATACACTGCTACACTGCTATCACTCTCCTAGCTAGTGACACCCCTCACTGATGCCACACACATATCACCTATACACCACACATGGCCTACTCTACCCACATCTCAGTTTTCCAATTCATATCACACTTGGTCACACCATTCATCGACACACACACACAACCTAAACTAGACTGTCACAGGACACACACAGTAATATTCCCTTCACTGTTGTAAGGAATATTTAGGATTTGATATAAATTCCTGAATTGTTGTTGAGTTATGATTGTGTTTGAAAACTGAATTCGAATGGGTATGGACTGAATTCGTTCACTGTTGCATTACTGCCAGTGGACCTCAATTTTTTTCTGAGATAGATCCCCTATTCACTGATTCTTACTGTCATCCACACCCTTCACTTGACACTTAGCTCACTCACATCATGCACTCTTCACATTATGTGTTATTTTATTTATTGTGTGAGTTTAGCCTTGTTTCTGGGATTTGATGAGTGGGTAAGGGCTTAGCAAGCAGCAGGCAACATGCTTGCCCTGCCTTAGCCTTACAATTGCAGTAGCTAGCAGCAGCAGGCAATGACCTTAGGCCATTGGCATATGGCTGAATGTTAGTCCTACATGTTTATATAAGATGTCCAGCCTCTCCTTGATTAGAGATTTCAGTCTTTAGCTATAGGGTATGTCCAGTCTAGATGAGGGTATTGAGTCCTAGATCAGCTGGGTGTTGAGTTCAAGACACTCCCTTATGAGTCATTTGTGATGCATAGGCTTTTAGCTATTTGTGTATAGGTATGATTGAATATGGGTTATAGAGAGTGAGTTATCTGTGATGATTAAGTAGCAGTTGCATTAGAGGAGTCAGAGGGATTAGAGTGAACTGGAAAAAGGTTCCCAGGCCATGGCATGACATTGACAGCTAGGTATGGGTGAAATATGAGGGTACACCTATGTGAGTATGATATATAAATATAGGTTATTGATACTTTAGTATAGATATAGGTTGAGTGTCCTTGGGTGAGTGTTAGAATTGAGGGTTAATGCATACACCTTAAGGATATGTGGTATGGGTATTGGATAATAGGCTAAGGTCATGGATGTAGGTAAGTTAGATTGGCCTTGACATGTAGCATGAGTAGGAAATGTGGGTAGTCTTAAGTATAGGTCATGGGATCACCTATGTGATATGTGACAGGGTATTGGGTATTAAGGTATTGGCTTACATTGTGTTAAGGTATAGGTTGATATATGGGATGTTGATCTGGTATGACCTAGAAAGAGCCTAGTTAACCTTGGTTTGACTCTATAGTCGACCAAACACTAGATGTTGACTTGGGTTGACCCAGAGTTGACCAAGTTTGACTTGGACCTAGTTTGACCTAGACAGTTGACCAGGTTTGACTTAGAGTTGACTTTGACCTAAATTAACCTAGAAGTCATGTAGATTGTATCACAGACTTCTTTTATCTTATTTTAAGCACATTATAACCTGTACTGTTCTATTTAGGACATTGTGACTCCGGTGCAGACATCTGACATTATACTACTCTTTTCAGAGTATCAGGCGAGTACATTCTCTGATAGTTCTCTCATTTATTTGCCAGTTACTGTACTTCAGTTCTATTTAGTTTTATGTGATTCTCTGATACCACACGTATGGATATTTCTGGATTCATGTATGCGACACACTCACCATATTATCTGGCCTCTATTACTGGAATCACTGGAATCATTCTGGAATCTATTTCTGGAATCATTATATTTTGGCTGGACTCATCTCGATTCTCGTTTCGAATTCTGGATTCATTTGTTTACGGGGCGGGGAAATATTGAGTAAGACATGTAGATATAACCCAAATCTGGAATCTCCCTACTGGAATCTACTGGAAGCATAGCCATCTCTCGCCTGATCAGTGAGAGGTGTGCCTGATTACCCACAGCCGTCTACATGTCGATCTCGGTATTTTAAAACACACTATTAGATAGCTGGACTCACCTGGATTCTTGATCACTACCTAGAATTATCTGGTACTGGATTCATCTTGTATTAGATTCATCTCGTACTGGATTACAGCATTTTACACTTGTTTTACATTTACTGCCTGGACTCATTATGTTACTTAGTTCAGCTAGATTTATTTTACAGTCTTCATTGCCATCATTCTCCTCTTGTTTTAGTTACTTACTTTCTTGTATCTTACTGTTTCTCCATACCATTATATGTATATAAACTGCTATATTTATCAATAAAACTGTCTATAACTGCTTTATAGTTCCCTGTCTTTTACTTGGGTTTTCTTGATGAGTTGTACTCGTTCCTGTCCTGACTGGACCTGTGGAAATTTTTACAGATGACTGCCCTGAGGACTCATGCCCTACATTTTATCGAGGAGATGGCTTAGCTACCTATGGCCCCGACACTCAGGAGTGATCGGGAGTTTAGTTAGTCTGTCTGGTTTTATTTTTCCTGTTTAGATCTGGAGTTGTATATAGAGATTTGAGACTTGAGATGTATATGAGATTGTTTGAGTTTGTTGTTATTTTATTAGTAGTTTTGTTGTCTTCAATTCTTAGTTTATTTCTGTGTTATCTTATCGTGCTTAGACTGTGATTGAGTTACACCATATATTATACTTGTCCTCCGTTCGGAGTTGATCATGATGAGTACTTTATATACTGCATGAGTTGATGGTTAGTTAGAGACTTAGAACAGCGTTCTACCGTCGACACTGCGGCGTAGGCTGGACGCTGTTACGAACTCGTACCCTCACAGTGGGTGCGAGTCGTGACACCAACCGATGGAATATCCGTCGCTAACTGGGACTATTCCAAGTTAGCGACGGATGGCGCCTAATCACTGACGAAATATCCGTCGCTAACTGGGACTATTTCATGTTAGCAACGGATGGCGACAACTCACCGACGGATCGTCCGTCGGCAAGGTTCTGGAAATATGAAAAAATTACATAATGGGATCGACGGATATTCCGTCGGTAGACCGTCGCTATTAGTCAGTAAAAGTTTGGCGACAGATAATCCGTCACCAAATCCGCGACTGGTCGGTGATGGAGTAGCGACATATCCCGACGGAATAGCGGCAGAATATCCGTCGCCACGGTTCTGGAAATATGAAAGATTCACAGAACTGGGTCGACGGATGTACCGTCGTTATTCCGTCGCTAGCCCGTCGAATAGTAGCGACTACCATCGACGAGTTAGCGATGGATATTGCGTATTAGACACTCTCTGATACGCGTTTACCGACCATTTAGCGATGGATTAGCGACGGATATTGCGTATCAGATACTCTCTGATACGATTACCAACCACTTTAGCGACGGATACGGCCGTCGCTAAGGCGATGTGTCATTAACTTTCTGATACGCGCTTTGACAAAAATTCATCGGTAATTCATCGCGTGATGTACGAGTATAGTTGACAGAAATTTGTCGCAAAATCGTCACTGGACGACAACTTGGCGACGGATTGTTTTTAGCGACGAGGCTTTTTTCGACGGATGTTTTTGTCCAAAATCCGGCAGCCATCCGTCGGTATTGCCGTTTACCGATGGTAGGACGACGGATACGGCAGTCGCTAAAGTGATGAATTTTGGTAGTGAACAAACACTTGGTGCTCCAACGTCAGATTTTTCTATGTTGGGCACAAAACTCAATGTAACTTCCACATAAAGGATCATTAGAGGGTGATTCTTCCTCCTATTGGTAGTCCTAGTCCATAGGTGGATTCCTAATGGTCAAAATGCACAATTAGAGTCTAAATGGAGAAGAAATTGAGATGTATACCTATTAGGAGATAGATTCTCAATGCAAATCCAGGTAGACACAATTCAGACATGAACTCCTAGCCAATAACCTCCTCCACTAGTGCTCCTAGCCACCAAGCTCCTATGCTTCTAGGAATAAAAATGAAGATGTTTGGGAAGGAATTGAAGGAATTTGGATGGGGGAAGGATCAATTTGGGGAAGAACCCATAAATGGCAATTAGTGACATAATGAAGAAGAAGAAGAAGAGAGAGAGAAGCTCTCCCTATTAATGCTAGGACTGGCCACCTTTCCCCCTTCTATGCCAATGTAAAGTGTCTCGTTTGCCCCTCAAGTTGTCATGAAGGTATAATCTAATTAATGGAAGGCTCTAATCCTATTATGATAATTAATCTAATCCTTATTCATTAAATGGTATGACTTAATGGAGCCTAATTGGGTCTAGTCTAGAATGTTGGTCCAAGTGTCATGACAATTCTAATCAGGTTCACTAATTAAGGGTCCAATAAATAGGCTAGCCCACTAAGAAATATAACCATCACTATAATTAATTAGATAAATACACACAATATATAAATAATGCAAAATAATAAAAATAACCCTATCTAGAATTATGGTAGTGACAATTGTCCTACCAACTATTATAAACCCGAAGTTCTATATTTAAAATTATCAATATTGACTAATAATATCTATTTTGCAACTATTGATATGATATTGTCATATCTAGAAACTAGAATCCATGAAAAAAAATTAGATAGTGATGATTGATAGTGCTACTACCAACACAATCCTTAATAATAGGACCTTTTCCTCCAACAAGAATACTAGTGTGAAAATAGTATCTATGATTGCTGGCTATGCTCATTTATTGAAGGCTCCGACAGAGCGCAAGTGAAACCCGTAAATTTAGATTGCATTTTTAAATTATTAAATTGTGTTGCTAAATAAAATTTTTACTAAAATAATATTATTATTTAATTAGTGAATTTATGAAAAGTATTTCCAAAATTAAATAATTGGATTTTGGTTTTATTTCGAACCCGAACCCGTTCTTAAATCCCGAAACCGAATTCCGAAATCGAACTCGATTTCGTATAAAATTCTTTACGTTGTTATATATTTATATATATTAAAAACTTTAATAGAATCCCATTCATTCATTTCTTACAGAGAGTTATTAAACTCTCTCTCTTTACCCTCTGTTATTAAACCGAAGAATATCGGTTCCTTTTCCTTTCCCTTCCCAAATGGAGCCGCTCCCCTTCCTCCTCGCGAACGGCCGACCACCCCTCCATCTACCCGTAACGTCCGGCGACCCTTGGTTTTCCATTTCCGGTAACCCCCAAGCTTCATCCCTATAAAACCCTCCCCCCACTTCTTCTTTCCCCATCACCATTCCATCTCCATCCCCAAATCTCCCGTACCCTAACCCCCATTTTCCGGCGAACCCGAGTGGCGCCCTCCGCCCGAGTCCAGGCCGGCCTCCCCCAGGCGACCCCGACCGCGTCGCACCTCCGGCCGACCCCGTGTGCCCGATCCGCCCCGTACGCCGCTTCCCGGCCGCGTCCAGCTACTGTCTTCGAGTGCGCTGTCCCGTTCACCACTCACTGTTCGTTTTCGAGTCCAATTTCGTGGCCCGACCTTCCGTTTCCATTCCCGAGTTTATCCCGCGGCTCCCCGACCAACGGATATTGGGATTTCGAAGACGAGTCTGATTGTCTATCCTGGAACCAACTCTTCAAACCAGTCATAAACAAAGGCAAGTACAATTTGTGTTAGTTTACCAATTATTTAGTAATTATTTTATTGCAAGTTTAAACCACGATGCAACACGGAACTCTCTCTGAGAGCATTGACTGATTAACTGTTCGGTACTGGGGGAGTAGTGTAATGAGTATGACCACATCCAAAGTTGTATACCAATCCGGTCATATTCATTGCCAATTCATATCACAATGTTTTAACTGCTGGAGAACTATTTATTTTAAATTGTTTAAAAGTGCATAACTCTATTATTATTTCAATTGTTGGATTATCATGAATTGTACTTTGCTCCCTCCTGACTGGAGACAACATTTTTAGGTTCTTTTAAGGATGCAGAGCTACTGATTAGTAGTTATTACGACCCTGAGCTCTACCCTGCTGTGCTTCCAGTATTCTCCGTGGATGATGTTGATCTTGGGGCTGATGAGCCTACTCTCTAGAGGATGTTTTATCTTTTAATCTTGATGTTAAATAAAAGACAGTTTATTTCAGTTTTTATTTCAGTTGTATTTTTGATTTGACAAAGTTTATTTTAAATATTCGAAATTCAGATGTTGTGACAAAATAGATTGTGTTGTTGTGATTACCTGTATTTGGATACAGCTTATTGCCGCCGTCTTACAACGGTGCAGGCTGGGCATGATCCGATTCGACCCAACAAATTGGGACCGGGTCGTAACATGTTTTTAGTGGTGGCCCATGCAGGTCTGATCAACAACTTAGGAAAACTTATCTAGAAACATTTAGAACACTAGAACATTAATTTGTCACAATATAGGACCAAAATATATTATAAATAAATATTTTTGTTTGTTATAGACTGGTAGGCTACCTTGCTTATGTTTTTCAATCCTAAGCCTTCCAGAATATAGCTACCAATCCTGCTGGCGATGGGATGTCATCACCTGATCACACCCCATCTCCTCAATCGAGTCCGGATCCTACTCTTCGGCAGCTGGCCGATCGTCCCCATAATACACCCGTACCCCGTAGATTTTATACTACTACTCAAGTGTTAGATCCTACATCTTCCCAGACTGAACAACAAGCTCCTGTGGTGGTGCCCGATCCAGTTGCCCCACCAGTGCCCGTGGACCCTACCGACCTCGTAGGCCTACTACGAGGAGTGCTTGAGGCACAGAGAACTCAAGCTGAAGATCATCACGAACAGACGGCGATTATGAGAGAAGGCATGGAGAATGCCCACAATGTGGCTATGGCTGCACTAGTGAGAGGAGAAGCAGCCCAATCTGAACCAAGGCCGGCAAAAGTCGGTGATATCGAGAAATTCAAGAAGCTGGGACCTCGACCTTTCAAAGGAACCGATGGAATCATTTATGCTGACGAATGGCTCGACAGCATGGAAGGTCTCCTCAGCGTTGCTCGACTTCCTGATGATCTTCAAGTTGAAGCTGTGGGACTCCAGCTGTTAGATGTAGCCAGCACCTGGTATCGAAATGAAACCCGACTCCAGGACAAGCAGCTGGACTGGAACACTTTCAAAAGATTATTCCGAAGGAAGTTCTTCCCTACATCAGAGTTGCAGGAGATGGAAGGACAGTTCCAGAACCTGAAGCAAGGGAACATGACAGTTGGCGAATATGCGGCCGAGTTTGGTCAACTTAGTCGCTTTGCCAAGAACTTGGTTGCTGACCCCGCCGATCGTGCTGAAAGATTCAGGTATGGACTGAGGGAAGAGATTCGCACTCCAAAATACAACAAATAATTTCTTCGGAAGGATATACTTTAAGTGCGATATCTTTTGGACTGAGGGAAGAGATATCTTTTGGACTGAGGGAAGGTCATGGTATCTTTTGGATCGTTATAAACTTTTTCTCTATAGGATATACTTTAAGTGCGCTGTCACGACCCGGTCCAGAAGATGCCATGAACCATATATCCAAAAAAAACCATTTTCTTAAAGTATATCGCTCCGATCGAGTATATACCTCAGATTTCAAAAGAGCCTAAGAAAGAGATATCGGTGCCCAAGAAAACTATGTTTTATACATTACTAAAAAAAATTTGGAATCAAGAAGTTTATCATAGATGACATTGTCAAATAAGAATAAAAATGGTGATAAAATTAAAGGATAACACTAAACCATGAATAATCTAATGGAAAGATGCGATATCTCTTACAAAACATGGAGTGTTCAGTTCTATAGTATAAAACCCAAAAGTAATAAATTCGAAAGATTTTGAATGAGTATTTCTAACAAATAAAGATTAAAATATATTGAGCAATGTTAGCTCAAGGATTATAGAAATGATCATGAATAGAATATATAGAGATAATCTCCTGAAGAGATTGGAAGTACCTTCCGAAGAGAAGATCTCCCAAAGAGAAGATCTCTTGAAGATATAATCTCTTGAAGAGAGAAGTTTCGATAGTATCTCCTGAAGAGATTTAAAATATCTCCTAAAGAGATTGAAGATATCTCCTAAAAGATAAATCTTCCGTAAATATAAATGTCCAGAAGAGATCTCATATAATATCCTAAAGAGATAATCTCTAGAATAGATAAATATCTAGAAGAGACCTACAATAATCTCATAATATTAATCTCTTGAAGAAATAATCTTTCGAAGAGATAATATTAATCTCCTGAAGAGATAATCACCCGCAAAGATAATATTAATCTCATGAAGAGATAAGATAATATTAATCTCCTAGAGAGATAATCTCTTATAGAGATAAATATCATGAAGGAATTTAATATGAGTAGCATACCTATAATGGAGTCAGGTCTATAGGATCCGTTACAACCGAAAGAATAAAAGAAAATGTTATGGGTCCTGAAATACCATATTTAAAGAATATAAATACGAATTTATTTATTTTTATTCACTTAACACAGTAGTTAATGTGAACATGCTAATATGCATCTACGCATAGACATTGGAATGTCATGTCATTCTTGCTTTAATTCAATTCTCAACTGGAATGACATATCATTCAGATTTAATTTATTTTTGATATAATGAGATATACAAATGCTGGAAATTTATCTGATCCTCTTTAAGGGGATACCACAAACAATTATATATCTTTTATAAATAATGTTGTAGGTATTTTAGACAGAATTAAAGCAAATAATTGTTGCAATTTTATCAAATCATTCTTCAGCAAACAAAAGAATGTGCCAGGGTATGATTTCAATAGTTCAACAACCAGGAGGAGTTGCAAGCTTCCAAGAATAATTAATGAGTCGACAAATATTAGTTAGGATATGCAGATCATGTATAAAAATGTATAGTTTAGGGTGAGATATAATATTCAAATGTATTGGAAGGTTGTTTTTTTCATTGATGTAAGAACTAAATGTAACTTTTATAATTTGAGGGGGAGCATCCTGAAGATGTATTTCTCCTTCAGATGCTCATGAAGCATCTCGAAGTATGTCTTTGCACATTGTACCCTTTTCTTCATTAAATTTTTTCCACTGAATTTTTTCTTCGAAAGATTTTTAACAAGACAGTGTAAGTCGCACCCACTTGGATTCCTGAATAATCACATTCTTGAAGAATATTATTGTACTCTTTTCTTTCTATAGATTTTTCACAAAAGATGGGGGTTTTTCTTAGAAATGTTTTTAATGATGCAATAATTAAAGTGAACATCCAATAGGGAGTGTTATGATTTGGATAAACCTAAATATGGATGCCCTTATTCATACCCACAACAACCTCTATCCCATTCCCTCTTATATATGTTATCAATGAGAAAAGCTACGTATAGATTTATTTTGGCTGTCAATATTTCTCTCTCTCTCTCATTTTCACAACAATTACAAAGTTATTATTGTTGAAGCAAGAACAAACTTTTTTGTCTTCTAGTGTAATGTGTATATAAATCAATAGACACTGTTTGTTAGGCAAAACATCAAAATGTCTGGAAAATAATAAAGGTATACTAGAAAATAATAAAGGTATATAACAGAGTAAAATGTTCCTAAAACAAGATCAAAATTTTCATCCCTAGCGACGACCAAACTTTAATGACCAGAATAACCCTGAGTATTTCATAAAGGTTTAATGTTCCTTTGTAAACACAATTATCTAAACATTTATGAAAATTTAATGAGAGGATGCAATAAGAAAACTTGAAACCTTCAATCAATTAAGAAAGATCCAAATCCTCAAATTCGAGTACATATACAAGTAAAATAACTAAAAATTAATCAAGAATTTGAAAATTTGCTCTTACCAACAAAGTCCCAAATTGCAATAATACGTCTAAGAATATGTGATGGATTTGCTCTCCAGCGATAACAATATTTTTTGAAAACTTCGATAATTAAATATTAACAATATAATAGCTTAAAATTAGGATCTTCAAATATTGATGTTGAAAACCAATTATGATATAATAATTTATTCTTGAAGGGTTTCACAGTAACTATGCACAAAAAAAACTTATAAGATGATTGGATTACTTGCAAACAACAAATACTATTGATAAAGGTTCATAAAAGTGGTAAGTGTTGTAAAAGAATAAAATATGCCAGATGTTTTATGAAACAACAATATCTACATACCAATATATAACTATATCGAGTTATAAGATCATTTTCAGAACTTTTAGGAACTTCATTTGACCTATGTACAAATTATAAAAATTGGGCTAATTATCAGTTTTAGAATTGTGAACTATTTTTAAATATTGAAAGATCTGAGGCTTATTAAATATAGTTTTCCATAAAATACAATTATTAAGAAGAACTATTGAGTTATTGTAATATACCTTAGTAAATATTTTGTAAGCATAAAATTGACACAAAATTTGTTTTGTTAAAGAAAAAACTAGGGGAATTGTATATATATAGACATTTTAAAAAATAATTTACAAAATCAAGGATAAAACTAAAATATCTAGATATAGAAAATTTATAAAATAAGATACCACAACCCACTCCTATTGGTTGGGTACAAGTAAGTGATATGCTCAACATATACATACTAGGAAACACCTACTAAGAGGATCCAATACATATATTATGCTGTCGGTAACCACCAAGTATAACATCTTAAACATTTTTGAAAATAATATTACATCATCACATCCACATAACTAATGGACAAGAAATAACACTTAAGAACGATAGCCTAAAAGTCTCAAATAAATATATAATCAAAACGCTCCATAAATATAATATTACATCATCACATCTCTATCTCGGTAACAAATTTGATGAAATATAAAATACTTACTAAGCAACTAAGATATAAAAGCTGTTTGTCCCAAGACAAATCAAAAAATAGGGGAACACAAGCAGGAACATAAGTATCACACAAGACCTCATAGGAGATATGCTCTCTGTTTTGATCATAAAGTTGTGGTCGTGACTTAGAGATTCATGCAAACAAGTTTTCTCTCCTAAATACTAGACTCCAACGAAGAACTTAGAATAATATTTTGCTGCAACTTATTAGAACTCATGTTTACAAATTTATAGAATCATAGTACATTCTTCCTTGGAAACGTGTTACAATTGAGACAGAACTTTTACAACTTTGAGAAGAGAGAAGAAGAAAAAGACAGAACAACTTGTTGGGGTGATGAAAATCACAGTTCTCAAAGAAAGATTTCCTCCACACGATTTGTTTCCAGGAACTAATAATTTTATAAAAGAACTTCTGGAACGCTCGCTTTCACCTCTGTACTGACTCGCATGAAGTCCTGGACTCCAATGACAACGACATCTAGATACTCTCTCCAATTTTTAATTTTGAAGTAAATTCTCTAAGGGGCACAAAGAGAGTATTTATAGAGTAGGAAAAAAATCCTAACCCTAATCTTAGAAAAATTGACTCAATCTTTCCATAACCGTTTAAATCCCACAATTAGTGAGATTATGCGCCAACATCGCTATCTGCACATAGCAGCGCAGCCGTAGCTACTCATGTTTGCATAAGCCAACAGCCGTAACAGTTGCACAACATTAGCCAATTTCTCTAAACTAACTTTACATACATGACCTAGACAATCCCACCTACACACATGTATTCATGTTCCACTCAAAAAGATCTACTTGTGCTTCATTTTTGTTGCACAACATTCAGGCCAAAAAATTCAATTTTTAGCCCCTTATGATGACCATTCCAACTGAAACTGGAGGCACAACTTCAACTCAATTGCTCCAATCCAATGCATGGTCATGATCTATACTAAGCCTGCAACACCCATGACACTTGTGTCCTATTCAATTGAATTTTCATGTGCTACCTACACACAAAAGTCACAAAAGACCTATTTTCTAGTCCATGGGACCCAACTACCCCAAACTAGTTGCACCGACTTGAAACCAACCCAACTAGAAGTGGTAGAGCCTAATCTAGGTTGACTAAGCTAGGCTTGACCATCCCTAATTGATATTTAATCAATTATTGGCAACCATCCATAGAGAGAACAAAAGTGGAATTTGAATATTATGGAGGGGACTAATGAGGACTACAAGAAGTGCCTTCATTTCATAACGATTTTTTGTACAACGATTATATGGATGTTGCTAGAACTATTATTTACAATATTCAAATAATGCTTCTAATAATCGTTACAAAATTATCTCTCTTTGCAACAGTTATTAGTGAACTATTGCCTCGTAAAACCTTTTATAACAGTTCATAAATGCTTGTTAAACGTTTTTCTTTTTTACAATGGTCCAGCAACGATTTCATGAAAGTGTTGTTAGTGTGAACTGAATGGGCAACGGTTATGCAAGGGTTTTAAGTAACTGTTGCAAATTTGTTAATATTCCACAACTATTAGTTTAATCATTATACAAAGGCTTATTGTTAGCAACAGTTGCACAACGCATTTTGTAATATGTTGCGGGTGACCTTATTATTTAAAATAATTTTCTTTTTTGCATCTAGCTGCAATTTTTGTGTTAAATGACAACTTTTGTGATAACTATTGCCGAAATAACAATCAATTATTACAATCCATTGATCTCGCAATAGTTTGTTTTATAACAGTTGCATATTCAGTATATAATTTGAATTAATTCTATATATACTTTGATTAGTAGGAAGGTTTGATCAAAATTGTATCTCGATTTTACTTGAGTTTTGGATGGGTATTGGACGAGTACCCCCCACATAGTATCCAATTTTTATAGGTAGCTCGGTAGGTCGTCCATGGGTGATGGCCCTACCTCGATCTGATAGCTTTTTGTGTGCTCATCTGAGAGATCGACTACCAAATTTTTATAGTTTTGTAGATATGTTTAGTTAGCTAATAAAATGTGTTAAATATTAAAGATATTTTAGAATTTGTTATATATCCAGATGCACTACAAGAAAAGTTCTCATTTATAATGCACATTTTATGGCGTATATCGATTGTACGTTGTATATGACATATATTATTGACGTACAAATTTGTGAGCCGTAAAAGGGCTGAATTTTTTACTTTTTTACATTATGCTTGTCTTGTGAGCGGTGACTGAAAACTTAAGACTTGCTTTAATGCTCGTTGTGGTTGAAGAATCATTTAGGACATGCTTTATAACATGTTGTGAAAAAAACTTTTTTAGTTTCCCTCCTTATAAACTTTTTTTATTAATTTTTTTTTCTATTTCCCCCTTAATTAGTTTTTTCATTCCCTCCATAAGTTTTCATTCCCCCTAAATCATCAATTCTCTATATTATTTTTTCCTTTCCCTCTCCTTCTGGAAGCCCGTTCGAGTACCGAAGTTCCGATGATACGTGCTGGATTTTAGTCGGAACCGAGACAGGGCAACATCATATGGTGTTGGCGTCGGTACTGCTTATCTATTTTCAAGGACCATCCTCGAAAAGTTGTCTATCATTTCCCCTTCCCTCTCATCCCGCCCTGTGAGGATAAGGTCTTGTTCAACGCCCCCTACTACGACTTCATCTGGAGCGAGCTGCCGAATGCATCATCATCAAAGCCCTTAGTAGAAACAATATAGGGAGGCCCTTCTCCGAGAACACGATTTGTAGTCTTTTCTCTATTGCTTCATGTTTTCTACCAGGGAAGTATTATTAATATGAGAGCTGATTTTTTGAGAAACCTGGTACAGCTTATCAAGGGTCTCTACCCCTTGTCGGTTGATTTTGCTGCAGACATCAGACTACCACCAGATCATCGAGAACACTGCCACTACCTCTACAAGAAGAATGTATCTGAATTTTGTGTGTAAATATTTCATATCTAGTGAATTATTACATCTCCATCATCCCCTTTAGTTTGTACTAATATGATGTTTATTTAAATGATTGAGTAGAGTAAAATTGGTTAGTTCATCTCAACTAGAGAATTAATATTGCTTTTCTTGTCTAATGAAATATTAAAAATTCTAAGTATACAAACTCCAATTTATTATCATCAATCCCAAATATCTTGGACTGCTAGTTTATTTGGAGATCAGATGTTTATTATGTCACATCAATAGCCTGTACTACTACTTCATATTCTATAATCTCTATTACAGTTGGGCAGGTACCAATATGTTGGAAACAATAGCAAGGGTGGCCTAGATAACCAAATGCCTTGTTTTATCGAGATCAAAACACTACATTTGTTCAATTACATGTAACTAACTTTTTTGAATGAAAAACTCTATTTGTGTAGGATAAACATATAATGCTGTTTGATCAAAAGGTTTTGTGGAATCAAAAATTGAACCTAATCAGAAGAACACAATTAGGAATATAATTGATTTACTAAAGTCGGAAGCCATGCGTATGATTGTGAATGTCACCCCATGTTCATTGGTCGAAAGATGATATGCAACTTCCACACTAGTATCTCAACATTAAAGTGAGAATATGTATAAAAAGTTTAAGGAATCTTTTCACTTTGATAAGCTTTTGGGCTTCTGAGGTTAAGCATTTTTTCCTAACTTCTACTGAATTGACAGTCATTCTGTATTCAATTTTTTTCATGCTTTCTAAGATCACTTCCATGAATCAAGCACCTTAAGCAATTTTAGATTGAATATCTTAATTCTTTATGCTTTATTACATGAGATTTGATGGTACCAATCAAATTATATTTGATAGAAAGGCTTTCGCTAAGATTTTGCTTCTAAAAAATAAATGGCCACGGTAAGGGAAAAAAAATCCAACACGACAGAAATACAAAATAAAGATTCAAAGAGAGAAAGAAGGTGATGACATACGAGTTAACGAGATTTAGGTTGAGGGAGGCACTGAGGCCTATGTCTACAAGTCATACCAAGCATTATGTTATTAATGTAAGTGTGATATCATGATGCTCAATCTTGAACTACAAAATTTAAAATCCATGGGAGGTAGAGAGAGAGAGTATAGAGAGAATTGTAATGATTTCAATAATTGTGTGTCTCCAAAAGAATAAGAAATGCCCTATTAGATAGTGTTGGAGAGCTAGGAGAGCAGGCAAGTGCCATGGGCACTCCACATAAAATGTACAAATAGAAAGGGCAATAAAGGAAATGTGGGGGTATGTGGAAGAGTCTAGAAGGGTCACATGGCTTAGATAGCCATGACTAATCACTAACCAATTAGTTAATTAGCTAATGACTGATTAGTTAACCATTAACTAGTTAGCCATGACTAACCATCACATGGCACAACAAATACTAATTAACAAATAACAATAATTTATTTATAATACTACATTTATTTAGTAAAACTTAATCATTCATAAAAATTCAAGTAAAATTTATAATAAATTATATACCTAATTAAGTTGTGACTAGTCATGACCATGACCATTTCAAAAACTAAAAAGATTTTTAAAAATAAATTCGCATTCCAAAATTCGAGAAAATATTATAATTTCCCAATTTTTTTAGGAAATTGACCACAAGGGGTTACAAACAGCTCATGCACGGATGTGTACAAAGGTGTAGCAGCGTATATGTGCATAAGCATAAATACGGATATACACATTGTCGCGTATAGTCTGTGTCACGCCCCGATCCCAAAGGATGGTTCGTCCTCGCTTTAATCACTGTGAAACCGTTCGTCATCGCTTGGGCGTGATGTTGTGCAAGCCTAAGTTGTGCTTGCACAAGGCCAAGACTTGTACAATAACAAAATAGACAAGATAGAGGACAACCCCTCTTATTTGATTTTCGTTGATCATTTTGTATGTCGATTTTAATCGTGTATCGCCCCAAATGTTGTAGCATATTTTATGAGTTTATTATCTACTTGCATAGCCTTTTATGTTATATTTGGCTTCTTAGTTAAGGTATAATCAAATAGTACTTTTTTTGATAAAATATAGTCAACCTTTGAATCATCTTTTGAGATTCTTTGATTATGAATATCATGTCCGATACTCGAGGGTATCTCTTATGTTGAGATCATGATCATACTAGAAGGCTTGTTACAATAGTGTGCACGTATAGTAATGATATAGATTTTTATGTGTGTACATACATACACACATGAGCATATTAAATAGCTTGGTATGGTAGAGCGCATATATGGGGATATGATTTGGATTTTCATGGATATTGCACATATCTATATACTATGTGCAATATCCATATATAAATATATATGCATGTACGTATACTCAATATCCTTGAAAATTGACATCAATATCACCATGCGTTCATGCTGTAGTGCCCCGCTCCGAGCGGTTCACTATGTAAGGCTTGTGGCTTGATTAACTCGATCGGAACCGAGTATTGGGAAAACTTACCGACGGTATCGAATTGATCACAGACGAATATAAAAGAACCTTTCCAACTAATGGATCAGTTTCACTTGAAATGAGTCCAAAAGTTTTCTCTGGATGTTTTGCTGCTTGGTTTTGATGGATGCTTGAATGGTTTTTGATGATTTGATTCTTGTCCGTTTTCATCGATTTTATTGCATTCATTCTTAAGAATTATGAAATAAAGGAACATAAACGAAATGGAGTATTAACCAAACTGTTGATGCCATCGTAGGCGGACGCGTAACTGAAGGCTAATCGTACAAGTGTTCCTCTTCCTCTCGACAATTCTCTAATTGGTGAGTGGTGGATTATCTGTGGTGGTTTGACCTTTCTTTGCTACTACTTCATGCCAATCTAATAAATTCTCTTGTTGCATTGCTACATCCTTTGATTGATAACATGATGCTTATAATGCCATAAGTCAATACCACTAAGAAGCTACTGTAATGAACATTGAATGAATTGATTATGCTGTTAACACCAATGAATGAATAAAATGACACATAAACCTGTAAGAACTGAAATGATGTGATGAATGTTATAATGTAACTAATTGATGCAATATGAATTGATGAGACAAATGCTGGGAATAGGATAATCACTATGTGATGATGCAATAAATGAGAATGAATATATTGCCTATTTACTTTCAAGTAAATTTTACCATACACACTATGCTTATCGAGTTAGACACATATTCGCATGGTCATGAACAACTTGTGCACAAGGTTTAAGATGAGTTTCCTCGAACGGTACCTGGGGCACTGGGACCAATTCAGCCTAGGAGAAAACAATGGCTTGCTTTGGAAGCACGGGTATTGCGAAGCATTCTTGGAGGCTAGCTACCTATTTTGATGTTATTGCATTACCTTGAAGTCCTATATGGCAAAGAGTCCTTATCTTATAACAACGTCAGTGGCCATATAGTCAGAATGCATGCTAATGATTGTCTTATGCAGGGGCGGTAAGTATTATTATTATTAATAATATTATTAATAATAATAATATTATTATTATTATTATTATCCTGTATCTTATGCAGGAAGTTGGATCGAAAGATGGTAAAGTAAATGATTATTTTCATATAATATCATGCTGCTTCAGTATTCATTACTGTGAATTGCTAGTCCTTAATAAAGATGCTTTTAAAATGCTTGTCATTAATTTTACCAATATTGGTTTAGCTGAGTGGGTCAAAAGGGATTCACCAACGCATTTTTATAATATGCTGACCCCTCATCCACAGGTACTGGAGAAGATGCGGTGCATGCGAGAGATAAGGCTTTTGGTTACTGCTATTTTCAAGTTACTTTTAAATAAAGACACACAAAGTATTATAGACTTTTCAAGATTTGCTGCTTAGAATTTTCATTGTAATAAAGGGGAATAATGTATGAAGAAGTTATTTCATGACAACCTATCAGTTATTTTTTTTATGAATCAATGTAAGCCGGAACGACATTTCAAAGAGTACTGAGAAAAGTTGTACTTGTTGCTATTATCAATAAAATGAGTTATTTCTTTTTGTATTGTCCTTTCAATATTTCTGTAATGTGGCTGTGTTTCAAATCTTTCAAAATGACACAAATATACACATTTTTGCCTTGTATAAGTGCAACACCAGACTTGTACTACATCATGCCAATGAGGATGATCGATTCAGTATAGTCAAAGCGAGCACGAACGATTTACGGAATCAGGGCATGACAAGTTGGTATCAGAACACGGTTTCAATTCCTCTAATTTCGAAAATATATTAAAATGGAAGTTTTGATACAAGTTTTCTCGGTAGATGGTGTCAATAGTGCTGGCATGAAATAATGTTCCATACGATAAGCCTATAAATATTTTATGAGTACTAATAGAAATATTTTTGTTGTAGAATGATTAAGGGTGATATCTCAAAGACGACCTCATCGTCTGACCCGATGGAAGAATTACTGAAATAAATGGCAGATCAAAGGAAGCATAGCGAGGCTCAACATCGCCAGCTTCAAGAGCAACTTCAATCTAGTTCCAATAGCAACTGGATGCCCAGCAAAAGCAGGTAGACAATTTGACTCAAATTGCCACTATATTGTCGACCGATCATAATATTTTTGCAGCGATTGTAGCAACCGAGACTGTAACAGTAGCGACAGAGAAACCTAAAATGCCGACATGAAAGAGGTCAAGCTGTAAAGTCTCGGAGTTTAAGAGTTGTGACCCGCCCGAATTCAACGAAAGGGCAAAACCGGATGAGGTGATGGGCCTGAATACGTCGGAGGGCTACTTCCGGATGATATATATTTATGGCAGTAAGCGGGTGGAGTGTACCAATGTACAACTTTGCCTCAAGGCCCAAGAATGGTGGAACTCTTAGAGGCTAGCACTCTGCGGTAACAGTCCCGATACAAAGATATCATGTAAGACTTTTAAGAAGGCTTTTATCGTACATTTTATCCCTCGTACTGTCCGTCGAAGAAAATGGGAGTTCGTAGCGCTCCAATGAGACAATATGTCTGTAGATGACTACGAGACTAAATTTTTGAAGTGAGTGGCATTTGCTGGTTATATGGTGCCGAATGATGATGCCAAGTGGAAAAGATTCGTACAAGGCTTGAATGAGGGCCTACATCGTGACATTTTGAGTCGAAAATATGTCCTACAGAGAGGCGTATGAGATAGATCTTGAGATGGAGAAGTTCCATCAGCCAGTTGGTCATGGGACAACACATAGTTACCAAGGCAACAACCAAAAATGAACTTGGTCTGCTAGAAGAAATGATGCACCCAAGCGTCATAATACAAGTGTGTAAAACCCCTAAAAATTCTACTATTTTTTTTATTTTAATTTTTGGTACTGATTTAAAATTTGTATTATACGTCGTATAGTCGTATTTTACGTCGCGCACGAAAATTTATTTTTGAAATTGCTCGACGAGTGCAATTATGTGCGAGCGTACATATTTCTTTTAAAAATATTTTTTTTTCTATTTTGTTTCAATTCAAAATAATATATGTAATAGTCATTTTAGCTATCATACCAAAATCTCAAGCTCATTATTTTATTTATTTATTTATGCTAGGCCCTTCGTTTATAACAATTATTTCTTGTGCATACGTGTATACTTCCTAAATATTTTACTAGTTTATTTTCATTAAAAATATAATTTTTGAGATTATTAATATTAATATTTTTATTATTCAAAAAGATATTTAAAAACAATTATTATTTTCGAAATTATTATTATTGGTATTTTTGAAAAATATTTTTGGAGGTCATTATGGCCATTTAAACCTTGATTTGATTTTTGAATTAATTTAAAAAGATTAAATTGATATCCATATTGGAATTTGATTTATCCCATTGGTTTTAAACTAAAATTTAATTTAATTTAAATTAGATTTGAATTGGATATTTAATTTGAAATTTGGATTTGATTATTGATTTATATCAAATTGGGTTTTTAAAAATCCTAATCCATATCTAATTGGGAATTCCCATATCCTATAAATAGGCAGGTACTCCTCCATAATTTCTACCTCAACCACAATTCCACAATCCCAAAATTTGTGCATCGTGTCGGTGTTCCCTGTTCTTATTCATATTATACAAATACATCATTCTTCGTGTCGGACACACCCCGACACAATGAAACCTATAATTTCGACTTCCCGACTGTTCTCCCTAGCATAGCTCCGTCCCATTGCCATCCCACCACCTCTATCGTAGGTTCACGGCACAACCCCTTCGCCGGAACCGACCAACGCCATCAGGCGTTCACCACCCTGCCACCACCACCTCGGCCAATCCTCGTCGCCATCGTCAACATCCCCGCTTCGCCACAGTGCACCACAACACCCACCACCACCGTCACCATTGTCGCAACCACCCGCTCTCCTCCCGATCTCTACCGCCATAAACTACCAACCCGACCACCACCGTGGCGGCACATCCAGTGCCCGACCCACATCTTCAACCACCTGAACCCGGTCCATCAACCCGACCACCACCAGATGGGAGAAAGGGAAGAGCCTAACCTAACAGATCGGCGAGCGCCGACCCCAGCCATGGACCGCCTCTCCAAAACGCACGACGAGCCACCGTGCTCCACTCCCCACCGCCAGATCTGCCTCTCCTCCGTGCATCTTCGCCGTCGCCCCCGCGCAGGCGTGCCCGTCCGTCCGCACTGCCTCCACCAACTCTCCGGCGCCACCGTCCAAGCCGGCCGCCTCCGAGCTCGGGGAGTTACGACTTGACGCTGCGGTTTCGACCACCGCCGCCGCCTCGGACTCTCCGCCTCCACCAAAACTTCTTCGCCGCCGCTCCTCCCACGGAGCCGCGCGCCTGTCTCTGCTTCCCCCGACCTTGGGATCCACGCCAGCCGAGCCCACCGGTGGTGTGCCGCCCGGCGTCCGTGAGCAGCAACTCCGTCGCGCCAGGACATCTCCGTCGAGCCCTCATCGGTGAGCCTTCGCGCAACCCGAGGTGAGACTCCCCACTCTCTTTCCTCCCAACTCTTTCACTCACTCTCTTTGAAAGGAACAGAAGAGGGGTTATTAATAATAGATTATTATTATTATTATTATTATTATAACTATACTGTATTAAGTATTAGTTAACTAAGATTACTATTACTATTATTATTTATTAATCTATTATTCCTATGATGATTATTATTATTATTATTATTATTAGTATTATCAATTTTATTTAATAAAGAAATTTTTACTATGCTTACGATATGGGATTAGTATTTTATTAATAAATAGCATTTTTGTCATTAATATATGTAATACTGTGGGAATTGCCAAGAATATATTATTATAGTAATTTTTAGCTAATTTTAAGAATATTTTCCACCACAAAACTTATTTTGACAAACGAATAAATTAATTCCTCAAAAATTATTTTAACTAATAAAATGGTAGTTTCTAAATTAAAAACTCATTCTTAATTTATGTATTTATCTAAAATGTTTTGGACTAATAAAATATAGTTTTCAAAGTATTATAAATATTCTTACAAAATAATATATGTATTATTTACACAAAATCCATCGGTTATCAATTCTTGATCATGACTAAATCGTACCTCCCTATTTTCTCATGGACTTCGGACCCTTGTACATCAACCCCGGCCATCGGATTATTCAGAACTTGTCGGATCATTGTACCACACCACACGTAATACCAGGCAAGACACCTTGCCTTTACTGTTTAAATTTTCTGCTTAATATTATGCATGTCGTGTTTATTTTTAAGTTGTTTCTTTCTAAATTATATGTAGATGCAAATTACTATATTTTATAAAATTGGCTTAGAGTTAAGAGACTACCATCAAATTAGTGTGTCTCATTGACTTGCCACGATTGTACACGAGTTGTGTGTGAGAGTTGTGAGTGTCATATAGAGGTCACTTGCGTGTGGGCTGATCCCCCGTGCGCATGCGTTAGAATATAACTACTAATAGATTGTGTAGAAGACTTTGGCAGTTATTAAGGATTAAACAGTGTCGTGGAGTCGACACATGTATAGTATCATTGGGGGGGAGGGGACAGTTATTAGCGTAGGGGCTACATTTATTTTTACACATTTTGGGCCGAGGGTGACTCTCATGAGCACTACCTTCTGCCCAGGTCGATAGCGTCTCGGATGAGCGCTACTTGCTGGCCACTTTCTATTACTTGCTTGCGTGAATCCGTTACAGCCCCTGCGTAGAACGTTGTCCTCAAAATGCATATCACATAGAATGGTTAGGACCCTTTACTCATGCATACTTTTCTGTTGAGCTTATTTATTCAGTTTATCGGCATGATATTATGTGTCTTGTTACGTCCCTCTGAGGACCTGGTTTTTCCCCAGGTGTGTGTTCATGTTTTCTGCAGGTGCTCTAGCTAAGGCCATTCCTTCCTTCGTGATGATTGCTCTTGGACTCGCCATTGCTCTCGCTTGCTAAATTCTTTCCTTGTATATTTTTCCATATTTAATTTGGTTGGTTGTGGACTTTGTCTCCGCCCAACTATTGTGTACATGACAAACTCAAAATTGCTTTATATCATTATTTCTTTTCATTGTGGATGAGATTTAGTTTGTCTTGGATTACTACATTTTACAGCTTATGTATTCATACGAGATTTATGTATTTTGTATGAATACAGCTGGCTTGTCTACGTACTTAGTCCTACGTATTTTGGGACTGGGGCGTTACATGTTTTTGTGGTGGCCCATGCAGGTCAGTTTGTCACTTTGGCTACGTAATTGTACCGAAGTGGGCCTGCAATATAGGATTAGAGTCTAGAATCTCATCCACCTACTTGACATCCTTTCTTGACTTCAAATTTCGAACTCTCGTTTGACCTCCTTAAATTGCATCTTGCTTGACTCCTTCTACCGTAAATTTCTTAGTTTCGTGTTTTGACTACACTAGTATATGTCCATTGGTTAAACTCATGGCAAGAAGGGTTATATTGACAATTAGTAGGCATTGAGGTTTTAATGGAGTTATAAAGGCAATGTTGTGCCCTAAAAGTATGACCTTGATGATTAGTAAATTTTAAGTTGGGTAGAAGTATAGTACCGCCATCAAAAGGATAGTTTAAATTGTATTTTAAAAATTTGCAAGGTGGTTTACACAAAAGGATAGCTAGATCGAGAAAACAAAATTTTATTGAATTTTGATATTTTGAACTAGTTATGACTTATTAGGGATATGAAATCAATTTGAGAAATATCTTGAGTTTTTTTATTGTGACACTTGATTTACGGTAAACTTTAAGTTTGGATATCTCGAGATTATTT
This sequence comes from Iris pallida, assembly GCA_029216955.1. Classification (NCBI taxonomy): domain Eukaryota; kingdom Viridiplantae; phylum Streptophyta; class Magnoliopsida; order Asparagales; family Iridaceae; genus Iris; species Iris pallida. The sequence continues at coordinate 132,423 of JANAVB010038660.1, read as the reverse complement.
AAAAAGTTTAAATTATGATTTTGTAGATGACTAGAGAGACGAAAGTTTAGAAGGGAGAGAACTTGAGGTTTTAAATTTGCGCGTACGATTTATAAGTTTATTAAATTTAAATTTTTGGAAGATATCGACTTTGAAGGAAATTCAAATTTCAATTTTTGTCCTATGATCTATGATTTATAGAATTATTTAAATTTCGAGTTTATGGCCTTTTTATGGATATTTAAATTTGGGTAAAAAGTATGTTCATTTTGCGATATACAAGGACCATTTCGAGATTGATTAGAGATTTCCATTAAACCTGACAGTCTAAGATAATTGGTAATGGTGGCAGAGTATTTTGAAAATTTTATTGAGAACTTCGAGGAACTTGAAATCTAGATTAGATCATATTGGTAGAGGACCAAGAAGCAAGAAAAATTACCCTAGGAAGATAGAGGTATTCTACATTAGATTGTCATGCCACCTATGATTATGATATTGCATATACACAAGTATAATTAGTCATCGACCAAACCGATGAACATATCTTTTGACTTACACGACCTTCCCTTAATTCTAGATCTTTTGTCATGACCATCTAATCATTTGAAACTTGAGAAATGATGGGATTGTTCCTTGATTTGTTAGAATCTGTAGGCTATCATATCCCTAGAAACTGTACTCCTAATTTATTTTACCTTGATTTGTTAGAATCTAAGTTATCTTTATTTCATGCTTTAGCTCGGCCATTTAATTGGTTCGTTAATCATTATCTCATTAACTCCCACTTTCTACTTTAAGTTCTTTGGTGTCCCTATCGTGACTTGGATATTTGGAGCACAACACTAGACTTTTCCTTTCCACAACTCTCATATGTAAGACCTAGACGAGCCCACCTTCATGTAGGTATATCACGTGCCACTAAAACACGTCTCCTTGTACTCTAATTTCATATTACGACTTTCGGGTCAAAATGACTGGACTCTAATCCCTACCGTGAAACCGATATACTTTAAACTATAGATGAGACGCGACCTCGACTCGATTCTTTCAACCTGATATATGATTTTTGTTCTACTTAAATCCTTACATGCTTAACCTTGCATTTTATCTTGATTGTTGGACCTATCACAACATTAGTTTAATTCTTTAAGTGGGTAGAATACCTTATGAACTAGCAACCCCTTTGACTTAGTGACCTATATTAGCAAACTTATTTATATCCTAGAATCTAGAAGGCCTGACCCGTCTAGCCAACCAAGGACTTGGACAAGAATACTATAGGACGACTGTATGACTTAGAATCATTCTACCTTCTTTAAATCTAAAAATCTCGTGCCTATGTATTTACCATTTTGACTAATGATGCTAATGTAGCCTAGTTTTTGCAAGCTTATTCCTTATCGAGCTTGTCTAAGGCATATGTTAATTGGGTCGCTCCCACTAACGTATTGTCTACTCAGAACCGGTGCATAATGGTCTGATCAACCAAGTGCACTTTGGTTCGCTTTTATCTATCGTTCTACGTGGATGGGGACATAGCTAAACTTGTCCTTTAGAGTCCTATCCACGACTGCCTTGAAAATTCTTTTGAAATTATTCGGTCGCCTTTGAATCACGTATTCGTATTCGATAACACCTCCTTCGAACTCTCTATTGTTTTCGCCTTCACCCATTTATTTTTTGAATAACGAAGGCGGTATACTGGAACTTCCTCTAGCCATCCTATCAATTATGACCATATCGTATTATTTTCCTATGATCTAGATCGCAATTTCTTACGGCATGATTTTGTTATTTATTGTTCATCATCGATACCCCTTGTGTCTTCTCACCCCCTATGATTTCTTAATTTCGAGGACAAAATTCTTTTAAGTTGGGTAGGATGTAAAACCCCTAAAAATTCTACTATTTTTTTTATTTTAATTTTTGGTACTGATTTAAAATTTGTATTATACGTCGTATAGTCGTATTTTACGTCGCGCACGAAAATTTATTTTTGAAATTGCTCGACGAGTGCAATTATGTGCGAGCGTACATATTTCTTTTAAAAATATTTTTTTTCTATTTTGTATCAATTCAAAATAATATATGTAATAGTCATTTTAGCTATCATACCAAAATCTCAAGCTCATTATTTTATTTATTTATTTATGCTAGGCCCTTCGTTTATAACAATTATTTCTTGTGCATACGTGTATACTTCCTAAATATTTTACTAGTTTATTTTCATTAAAAATATAATTTTCGAGATTATTAATATTAATATTTTTATTATTCAAAAAGATATTTAAAAACAATTATTATTTTTGAAATTATTATTATTGGTATTTTTGAAAAATATTTTTGGAGGTCATTATGGCCATTTAAACCTTGATTTGATTTTTGAATTAATTTAAAAAGATTAAATTGATATCCATATTGGAATTTGATTTATCCCATTGGTTTTAAACTAAAATTTAATTTAATTTAAATTAGATTTGAATTGGATATTTAATTTGAAATTTGGATTTGATTATTGATTTATATCAAATTGGGTTTTTAAAAATCCTAATCCATATCTAATTGGGAATTCCCACATCCTATAAATAGGCAGGTACTCCTCCATAATTTCTACCACAACCACAATTCCACAATCCCAAAATTTGTGCATCGTGTCGGTGTTCCCTGTTCTTATTCATATTATACAAATACATCATTCTTCGTGTCGGACATACCCCGACACAATGAAACCTATAATTTTGACTTCTCGACTGTTCTCCCTAGCATAGCTCCGTCCCATTGCCATCCCACCACCTCTATCGTAGGTTCACGGCACAACCCCTTCGCCGGAACCGACCAACGCCATCAGGCGTTCACCACCCTGCCACCACCACCTCGGCCAATCCCCGTCGCCATCGTCAACATCCCCGCTTCGCCACAGTGCACCACAACACCCACCACCACCATCACCATTGTCGCAACCACCCCGCTCTCCTCCCGATCTCCACCGCCATAAACTACCAACCCGACCACCACCGTGGCGGCACATCCAGTGCCCTACCCACATCTTCAACCACCTGAACCCGGTCCATCAACCCGACCACCACCAGATGGGAGAAAGGGAAGAGCCTAACCTGACAGATCGGCGAGCGCCGACCCCAGCCATGGACCGCCTCTCCAAAACGCACGACGAGCCACCGCGCTCCACTCCCCACCCCCAGATCCGCCTCTCCTCCGTGCATCTTCGTCGTCGCCCCCGCGCAGGCGCGCCCGTCCGTCCGTACTGCCTCCACCAACTCTCCGGCGCCACCGCCCAAGCCGGCCGCCTCCGAGCTCGGGGAGGCACGACTCGACGCTGCGGTTTCGACCACCGCCGCCGCCTCGGACTCTCCGCCTCCACCAAAACTTCTTCGTCGTCGCTCCTCCCACGGAGCCGCGCGCCTGCCTCTGCTTCCCCCGACCTTGGGATCCACGCCAGCCGAGCCCACCGGTGGTGCGCCGCCCGGCGTCCGCGAGCAGCAACTCCGCCCCGCCAGGACATCTCCGCCGAGCCCTCATCGGTGAGCCTTCGCGCAACCCGAGGTGAGACTCCCCACTCTCTTTCCTCCCAACTCTTTCACTCACTCTCTTTGAAAGGAACAGAAGAGGGGTTATTAATAATTGATTATTATTATTATTATTATTATTATTATAACTATACTGTATTAAGTATTAGTTAACTAAGATTACTATTACTATTATTATTTATTAATTTATTATTCCTATGATTATTATTATTATTATTATTATTATTATTATTATTATTATTAGTATTATCAATTTTATTTAATAAAGAAATTTTTACTATGCTTACGATATGGGATTAGTATTTTATTGATAAATAGCATTTTTGTCATTAATATATGTAATACTGTGGGAATTGCCAAGAATATATTATTATAGTAATTTTAGCTAATTTTAAGAATATTTTCCACCTCAAAACTTATTTTGACAAACGAATAAATTAATTCCTCAAAAATTATTTTAACTAATAAAATGGTAGTTTCTAAATTAAAAACTCATTCTTAATTTATGTATTTATCTAAAATGTTTTGGACTAATGAAATATAGTTTTCAAAGTATTATAAATATTCTTACAAAATAATATATGTATTATTTACACAAAATCCATCGATTATCAATTCTTGATCATGACTAAATCGTACCTCCCTATTTTCTCATGGACTACGGACCCTTGTACATCAACCCCGGCCATCGGATTATTCAGAACTTGTCGGATCATTGCACCACACCAGGTGTAACACCAGGCAAGACACCTTGCCTTTACTGTTTAAATTTTCTGCTTAATATTATGCGTGTCGTGTTTATTTTTAAGTTGTTTCTTTCTAAATTATATGTAGATGCAAATTACTATATTTTATAAAATTGGCTTAGAGTTAAGAGACTACCATCAAATTAGTGTGTCTCATTGACTTGCCACGATTGTACACGAGTTGTGTGTGAGAGTTGTGAGTGTCATATAGAGGTCACTTGCGTGTGGGCTGATCCCCCGTGCGCATGCGTTAGAATATAACTACAAATAGATTGTGTAGAAGACTTTGGCAGTTATTAAGGATTAAACAGTGTTGTGGAGTCGACACATGTATAGTATCATTGGAGGGGAGGGGACAGTTATTAGCGTAGGGGCTACATTTATTTTTACACATTTTGGGCCGATGGCGACTCTCATAAGCACTACCTTCTGCCCAGGTCGATAGCGTCTCGGATGAGCGCTACTTGCTGGCCACTTTCTATTACTTGCTTGCGTGAATCCGTTACAGCCCCTGCGTAGAACGTTGTCCTCAAAATGCATATCACATAGAATGGTTAGGACCCTTTACTCATGCATACTTTTCTGTTGAGCTTATTTATTCAGTTTATCGGCATGATATTATGTGTCTTGTTACGTCCCTCTGAGGACCTGGTTTTTCCCCAGGTGTGTGTTCATGTTTTCTGTAGGTGCTCTAGCTAAGGCCATTCCTTCCTTCGTGATGATTGCTCTTGGACTCGCCATTGCTCTCGCTTGCTAAATTCTTTCCTTGTATATTTTTCCATATTTAATTTGGTTGGTAGTGGACTTTGTCTCCGCCCAACTATTGTGTACATGACAAACTCAAAATTGCTTTATATCATTATTTCTTTTCATTGTGGATGAGATTTAGTTTGTCTTGGATTACTACATTTTACAGCTTATGTATTCATACGAGATTTATGTATTTCGTATGAATACAGCTGGCATGTCTACATACTTAGTCCTACGTATTTTGGGACTGGGACGTTACAAAGTGACAATAGAGGGCCTCAACAGTTGCTGCATTGTAATATATGTCACCACTGGGGACACAGAACAGAAGATTGTCATATTAGATGCTAAAAATGTGGAGGCCTGAATCACAAGGCATTTGAATGCAGAGGCAGGGAAGGGAATCAGAATCCTCATCGTAGCCAATATAATAATCAGAATCGTGGCCAAGCACCACTATCCCTACCAGCTCTAACTGATAATGTACCAAATCAACAACAAGGTACACAAAGAAGGGTTTATGCTTTGATTTAGGTAGAAGCTCTTGCCTCATAGGATGTTTTAAAAGGTATGCTGCTGTACAAAGGTATACCTGTCCGGGTGTTATTCGATTCTGGTGCTGCTTATTGTTTTATATCGTCTAATTTTGCAACAGAAAATAAATTATGTATGACTCAATTAAAGATGGCTCCTTGTGTTAGCACTCCTTCGGGAGTAGATATGCCTGCAAGATTGATTTACAGGGACGGTTACGTTAGTGTTGGAGGCAAGACCCTATCGTAGGATGCTATAGTACTTGACATCAAAGAGTACGTATTATCTTGGGGATGGATTGGCTCAGTGCTTGTCATGTGATGATCGATAGCATGGAGAAGAGGGTTGTGTTTTGCCTACTCGGAGTTCTCTTACTCGTACGACTGGACGTCCAAGGCAGCGATGGTGATATCGATAGTTACGGCAAGGCAAATGTTATATTCGGGGTGTAAAGGGTACCTCACTTCTGTTCAGGATACTTGGATGAAGGGTACAGACTCGGATCAAATCAAAGTCGTAGCAGAATTCTTCGATGTGTTCCCAGATAAGATACCTGGAATGCCGTCAGACAGGGAGATTGAGTTAACGATTGACACTTTTTCGGATACTCGTCCGATATCGAAGGCGCCATACAGGATGGCTCCAACAGAATTGAAGGAATTAAAAGTACAGTTATAAGATTTACTAGACCATAGATACATTATTCTAAGTGTATCACCACAAAAAGCTCCGGTATTATTTGTAAAAAAGAAAGATAGGACAATGCGACTGTGCATCGATTACCGAGATATGAATAAAACAACTGTTCATAATAAGTATCCTCTGTCAAGAATAGATGATCTATTTGATCAGCTATAGGGAGCGACCGTATTTTCAAAGATTGATCTTTATTCCGAATACCATCAGCTGAAGATCAGGCCCGAAGATGTCCCAAAGTTAGCATTTCGTCCAAGATACATACCTTATGAGTTTTTGGTCATGCTATTTGGTTTGACTAATGCCCCGATAGCTTTTATGGATCTAATGAATTGAGTCTTTCGACCCTTCTTGGATAAGTTTGTCCTCGTGTTCATCGATGATATCTTAATTTACTCGAAAGACAATGAGACTCATGCAGAACATTTAAGAATAGTACCTCAGATGCTTCATGAATATCAACTATATTCAAAGTTGAATAAATATGAGTTTTGGATGAACATCGTGTCATTCTTAGGGCACGTTGTCTCGACAGAAGGTGTTGCCATGGAACCAAAAAATGAAGCAGTAGTAGACTGGAAACAGCAATGTCAACTAGTAAAATATAAACTTTTCTTGGTTTAGCCGGGTACTACCGCAGGTTCGTATTGCCTCTGACTCGCCTCAGTCAGAAGGGAGTGGCATTTAAGTGGACTGATAAATGTCGGATTAGTTTTCAAGAACTAAAATGATGGCTCATCACGGCTCTAGTTCTTGCTCTCCCAGAAGGTTTCGAAGGATTCCAGATTTACAGTAATGTGTTGGAACTTGGATTGGGATGCATTCTCATGCAACGCAGGAAGACAATATTCTATGCATTGAGATAACTTAAGCATAATGAGAAGAATTACCCAACTCATGACTTGAAATTGGCCACTATTGTGTTTGCATTAGTACCTCGAGCATGTCTCCGCCTCCCTTCCGCCTAGGTCTCACCACCGTCGAGCTATGGAGGATGCGAAGCTCTCTCCTGCTTCCCCATTCTCCTCCGTCTCCTTCTCCTTCCTCCGCTGCATTGCTTTCGGCACCCGACGAATCCTTCTCCCCATAGGACTCAGTCGTTTCCTCGCAGGGGTTGCCTGGCGTGGGTCCCTTCTGTCGTTTGGTCCATAGGGGATTTTCTTTGCTGTTTGTGTAATGCCCATATCTCGTATTACGTATTTGGAATACATGTACGTATTTTGACCCGTATTGCATGTCTCCCTGCTTGATTTATTTTGGCATTTTATTGTTTGGTTTATCTTGGTTCGGTTCGGTTTGTTTGGCTTGGTTCAGTTTTGCTTGATTTTATGTGAACCAAACCACTCCCACCTACCACCACCTTTATTAAATATCCTACTCCTATTTCTCTTTCCACATTAACTTTCTTCTTTCCCACCATTACTTCTCCACCAACCTGAGAGAGTGGAGAGCTTAGGCAAGTGCATCTTGCTTCATGGAGGAAGTCCATTTTTATTGTTCCATTGTCTTCCTCATGTGTTTCTAACCCACATTAGTACTTGGCATTTTTTATTTCTGTGGTTAATTTCTTGTAGATCTAGTTTTGTGGTAATTTCTGTTCCCATAAATTTTGATCTATTAAACTTGCATATTTTTCTAGTTGATGGTTCCATATTGTAGAAAATTCTATTTTGTCCAAATTTGACCTGCGAAAGTCTGAATTTGGATTTCTATTATTGTTTGGAGGAGTATGGAGGCCATGGTATTTTTCCATGGACATGTTCTCTGTGGGAGCCATTAATTTCATTTTTGGCCGCATGAGCATTTTTGTGCTCTGAGCTGCACGAGCATAAATAATGCATGGCCCTCTTCATTTTAGTTGCTTGCAAGCTTGCATGCAACTTGCCTGAGCCGCATAGGCTATGACTCTAAGTTAGCCACATGGCCTTTATATTAAATTGTATTATTTAAATTACTTTGGCTTTTACTTTAGTTGCATGCTGCTTGCATTTAATGCCTGCATTAGCATTTTGCTTGCTTACATTTGTAAGCACTGCCCGTATGGTAACATTTTCTGGCCGTATTGCATGGTTTAGTCCTTTATATACAATTGTCTTTTCATTTGCATGCATATGGAAATGCATCAGCATGCATGCATGCATTCAATGCATATGAAATTTCAAGCAATGCTTGCATGCGTATGAGTAAAATAATGCATGGCCTAAGCACTGGCCGCATACACATTTAGTTAGGTCGCATGGATTCTAGCAAGTTGGCCGCATATGCAATAGCAAGTTTGGCATTTGCTTAGCAATATTTGCCGCATAAGAGAACTCATGGCCGGCCATTTAGCAATTAAAGACAAGTTGCATGCAGTTAGCATGTTATTATGGCCATTTAATATACTGGGCCACAATCAATATTGGCCGTATGAGGTCAGTATGCAGCCGCATGGGTTTTATTAGCTGGCCGATGGAACTGTGGCCGCATGGCCTAATGATTAAAATAATATGCATGGTCACGTGCACTTTAATTATGCAAGTCTTTTGCAAGACTTGCTTGCATGATTAAAATAATGCATGGCCTATTATTATTAGTATTTAATGTATTCTGCATGCATTTAGTATTTAATGCATTAGCATTAAATATAGGCATTAGAACATTTGTCTGCATGGCCTTTGGTTAATGGCCTTAGTAGTATTTAATGCTTATTAGCAATTGTTGGTATGTGCAAGCATACTTAGCCGCATGGCCACTTGATAATTCTTGGCCGCATAGGCCTATGAATATTTAAATATGGCCAAATGCCATGCTACATTTTAATATACATTCCATGCAAGCTTGCTTGCATGCTATTATAAGTGAGCCGCATATGGCCAACTGCTTGCATGGCCAGTCAAATAATAATTTATGGCCGCATGATTGCTTGTATGAATATTAATTTATGCCGCCTGGCATACTAGCATTAATTGTAATAGGGTCCCACAAGGTTTGTATCCATGTAATTTTAGGCCACACGGCTCCAGTACTTGAGTGGCCACGTGTCCTTTTCTTTTGCTTGAGTGGAAGCTTCCATTTATTACGGGTTCCTCTCTCCTTGTCTTTTCTGGTTGCATGAATATTTTTTGCTGGCCGCATGGCCCCCTTCAGTTATTTTCTGGCCGCATATGCTTTGGCTGGCCGCATGGGTGGCTCTCCCACTCTCTTTGGCCGCATGTATGTTCTTCCACTTTTGGGCCGCATGGGGTCCACTTTGATTGTTTGAATGTTTTATTTGCCCGAATTGTGGTCAAAATTTCTTTCCACTCCCAACATGAAAGTTGTAAAGTTTCTCCTCGACTTCGAGAATATATATATATTATAATTATATTATTATTTAATGGTACAAGTTTCTCCCTCCTTGATAAAATGACATAACTTGATAGTGACCCACCGTGGTGCACTCCCGACAAGATAACTTGACCTGACAATTTGACATGATAACTTGACATAATAATTCTTGATAGTGGCTCGACGTGGCGTACTCTTGACATGATAAATTGACATAATAAAGTTGACATGATATTTCTCGAATTGCTGTTGCGACGGCCAACATGACACGACAAGATTGAATGGCCTGGACACCGTGGACGATTGTGCTTGTACAAATGAACCGGTATTGTCTTGCACCATGTCTAGGATGGGGACCCCTGAGTACCACGGTCAAGGATACCTACTAAAATCGACTAAGGTTAACAACTAGAATAATCCAGTAGTCATGAAGAGATTTTCCAGCTACAGGCAATCCTGTTATCTGGGCGCCCCACTTGGGATCTGTAGCCTGCCGTCGAGTAGGGCACATTTACAGCACACTGTCATGTGTTGCACCCTTATTGTACTAATATTCGACCTGGATAACCTGGATGGTCTGCAGGGCTTGTGGCTGTAGAATAATCTCGCTGCATCTTGCTAGTAACTAGGCCTGTGATAACCCTAGTTAGTTAAAGTATCAAGCCATACTTATTGTTTTGCCATGATTGTTGGATGGAGTTCAATCTGTCTAGTCTTGTCTTGATCATGTATAAGATTGTTACATGACCTGTTTTCTTATTTATCTTGCCGATAAATGGTGGGAGAAGCCAAGTTCTGTTCAGACGAAGGGTTACAATCCCGGTCCTTGTTTGGTTTACGGGTTGTAACCTGGTTATCTAAATAGTCCCATAGTTATCTCATCGTATATCACCTGTCATACTTGATACGTTTTACCATATCAATAGTAAGTAAGGCGAGTTTCTATTCAGGCGAAGGATTGCAACCCCGGTCCTTGTTTGGTTTAAGGATTGCAGTCTGGCTACTTGAATGGTTTCTTCGTGCTCAATATATTATTATTATCTCAGTTATTATCAGTATCTTTTAATTACCTTTGCTATTCATTCGTAATATGCTGGTTTTAGTTCCTAAGTGAAGCCCCCTTTGTGGCACTTGCTCTTTCTGGGGTCTGACCCAGCTGGTTTTGTATGGCCAGATACCGGAGCAGTACCAGAGGATCTACCGACCTTCCAGCCACATGGTGACCACTAGACGGAACCCTGGCAACGAGTGGGTTTATTTTTGCTCTCCCACTCTATTGTAAAATTATTCTTTTGAGGCGTTTAGCCACCGAGCAAGTGTTAGCTCGTGTACATTTTTGCTTATTGTCTGCCTACGGGCTGTAACATGATTGGCAACCTAGGGTTGATCATGTATGACTAAACTCTTGCTAGTCCTCATATTTTGTAACGACTAGCTTCATGATCAGCTGAATATGTAATATTTGGGACGCCTTACTATTGTATTTTTGGTGATCTTATATCTTGTAATATTTACTTACTTTCTTGTGATTGAGACACTAGGCTTGTTATTGGCCATAGGAGACTGATGGCTTGTAGATAAACCCTCATATATCTAGACAGCCGTGACCGTATAGTGTAGTGGATCCCATTTTATTATACGTAGCTGGCTATGTCTGCCCCCGCTCTCTAGTGTTCTGGTTCTGGGGCGTGACATGGTTTTAGTGGTGGCCCATGTAGGTCTTGTAAATCAAGATATGTGAAGGTTTACCGAATAGATGTCTCAATCAGTACTCGCTCTTGATCTCTGTTCGTATCCTCTTGATTCCTAAAATTCTTGTCCTGATCACATGCTTGTAATCGTTGATCTGTCTTGGTCCTTCCTTACTGTTCCCTATATCATCTTCTTCAGCGGCATTGTTCATGGACCTGCCGATCAGCAAGGCGGAGCGCCTCCCGTGGACCAGCAGCAACCAGAAGATCAAGCCCAGCACTCAGGAGCAGCCTCCGGAGTCTTGCCTACCGGGGACTCCGAGCCACCAGTTCAGCCCGTCCAGCATGTAGAGCCTGATAATGGCACTTTGGTGGGTCTCATCAGGACCTTGTTAGCTTCCCAGGATCGTAGAGGAGATGCCTTGCACCAGGCAGTGGAAGATGCTCTGAACAGAGGCGGTCGTCATGGGAACAGTGCAGCGAACAGTTTCAAGCGTCTGAACCCTCCATTCTTCGATGGTAGTGAAGATGCTACCGCTGCAGATGCTTGGCTTCAGGACATCAAGGTGATTCTAGAAGCAGCCAGGACCCCAGAGAACGAGAAGGTGGCCGTAGTGCGCCTGCAGTTACTAGATCTTGCCCGCAGCTGGTGGGCGGTACAGGCCGTGGGTTTAGTGGCACCTATTGCCTGGGCAGTGTTCAGGGAGAGATTTCAGACCAAGTACTTCGATGCTGTGGCTCGGTACGATCTTCAGACCAAGTTTACCAATTTGAAGCAGATGGGAAGGACGGTCGATGGGTATGCGGTCGAGTTTTTCAGGCTTAGTCGGTTTGCTCCCACCTTGGTCGCGACCGAGTTTGACAGAGCCCAGCAGTTTCAGCAGGGGCTCCATCTCGAGATCTTATTAGAAGTGGAGCAGTTTGAGCATCAGACCTTCGATGCAGTATTAAGAGCAGCAAGGAGGTATGAGTATACCTTCCACAAGATCGTGGACAGGACCGGAGGTCGAAAGCGATCTCACGGCCAGATGACCCAATCGACAGCACCAGCCCCGATCAGGGCTTTGACAATTGGAACTCCGAGGCAGGCGGCCTCAGTGACGTCGGTCACGTCCCCTCAGCAGCAGAAGCAGAAGCAATCTTTCGCAATGGGCTGCACTCATTGTGGGAAGCCAGGACACGTTGTTTCAGAGTGTCGCAGAGCACAGGGATTGTGCTTGGCTTGTGGAGCACCGGACCATAAGATAGGGTCCTGTCCGAATAGAGCCGGTTCTTCCTCATCGGCCCAGACTAGTCCCTCGGTAAGGGGACCAGCACCAGTACAGCAGCAGCAGCAGTACCAACCTCTGAGGCCATTGTCGCCTCAGACCCAAGTCTTCCAGTAGCAGAGGCCCCAGCAGTACGCCCTGGTCCAAGCTCAGATTCAGAACCGACAGAGAGGTTTCTAGCAGGATATCTTCCCTCTTTCTCGTGCCTTCGATTTCCTTGCTTACATACATGATTGTATGATTGATTGCTTAGTATAGCTTGCCTGAGATTAGTATAGCTTGTCCTTGCATCTCTAGCCACTTGATTAAATTCCGAGGACGGAATTCTTTTAAGGTGGGTAGAGTTGTAATGCCCATATCTCGTATTACGTATTAGGAATACGTGTACGTATTTTGACCCATATTGCATGTCTCCCTGCTTGATTTGTTTTGGCATTTCATTGTTTGGTTTATCTTGGTCCGGTTCGGTTTGTTTGGCTTGGTTCGGTTTTGCTTGATTTTATGTGAACCAAACCACTCCCACCTACCACCACCTTCATTAAATATCCCACTCCTATTTCTCTCTCCACATTAACTTTCTTCTTTCCCACCATTACCTCTCTACCAACCTGAGAGAGTAGAGAGCTTAGACAAGTACATCTTGTTTCATGGAGGAAGTCCATTTTTATTGTTTTATTGTCTTCCTTATGTGTTTCTAACCCACTTTAGTACTTGGCATTTTTCATTTCTGTAGTAAATTTTTTGTAGATCTAGTTTTGTGGTAATTTCTGTTCCCATGAATTTTGATCTATTAAAATTACATATTTTGCTAGTTGATGGTTCCATGTTGTAGAGAATTCTATTTTGTCCAAATTTGACCTACGGGAGTCTGGATTTGCGTTTCTATTGTTGTTTGGAGGAGCATGGAGGCCATGGTATTTTTCTATGGGCATGTTCTCTGTGGGAGCCATTAATTTCATTTTTGGCCGCATGAGCATTTTTATGCTCTGAGCTGCATGAGCATAAATAATGCATGGCCCTCTTCATTTTAGTTGCTTGCAAGCTTGCATGCATTTGTATGCAACTTTCCTGAGCCGCATAGGCTATGACTCTAAGTTAGCCACATGGCCTTTATATTAAATTGCATTATTTAAATTACTTTGGCCTTTACTTTAGTTGCATGCTGCTTGTATTTAATGCCTGCATTAGCATTTTGCTTGCTTACATTTGCAAGCACTGGCCGCATGGTAACATTTCCTGGCCGTATTGCATGGTTTAGTCCTTTATATACAATTGTCTTTTCTTTTGCATGCATATGGAAATGCATCAGCATGCATGCATGTATTCAATGCATATGAAATTTCAAGCAATGCTTGCATGCGTATGAGTAAAATAATGCATGGCTAAGCACTGGCCGCATACACATTTAGTTAGGCCGCATGGATTCTAGCAAGTTGGCCGCATATGCAATAGCAAGTTTGGCATTTGCTTAGCAATATTTGTCGCATGAGAGAACTCATGGCCGGCCATTTAGCAATTAAAGACAAGTTGCATGCAGTTAGCATTTTATTATGGCCATTTAATATACTGGGCCACAATCAATATTGGCCGCATGAGGTCAGTATGCAGTCGCATGGGTTTTATTAGCTTGCCGATGGAACTGTGGCCGCATGGCCTAATGATTAAAATAATATGCATGGTCACGTGCACTTTAATTATGCAAGTCTTTTGCAAGACTTGCTTGCATGATTAAAATAATACATGGCCTATTATTAGTATTTAATGTATTCTGCATGCATTTAGTATTTAATACATTAGCATTAAATATAGGCATTAGCACATTTGTCTGCATGGCCTTTGGTTAATGGCCTTAGTAGTATTTAATGCTTATTAGCAATTGCTGGTATGTGCAAGCATACTTGGCCGCATGGCCACTTGATAATTCTTGGCCGCATAGGCCTATGAATATTTAAATATTGCCAAATACCATGCTACATATTTAATATACATTCCATGCAAGCTTGCTTGCATGCTATTATAAGTGAGCCGCATATGGCCAACTGCTTGCATGGCCAGTTAAATAATAATTTATAGCCGCATGATTGCTTGCATGAATATTAATTTGTGTCGCCTGGCATACTAGCATTAATTGTAATAGGGTCCCACAAGGTTTGTATCCATGTAATTTTAGGCCACACGGCCCCAGTACTTGAGTGGCCACGTGTCCTTTTCTTTTGCTTGAGTGGAAGCTTGCATTTATTGCGGTTTCCTCTCTCCTTGTCTTTTCTGGTTGCATGAATATTTCTTGCTGGCCGCATGGCCCCCTTCAGTTATTTTCTGGCCGCATAAGCTTTGGCTGGCCGCATGGGTGGCTCTCCCACTCTCTTTGGCCGCATGTATGTTCTCCCACTTTTGGGCCGTATGGGGTCCACTTTGATTGTTTGAATGTTTTATTTGCCTGAATTGTGGTCAGAATTTCTTCCACTACATGAAAGTTGTAGAGTTTCTTCTCGGCTTTGAGAATATATATATTATAATTATATTATTATTTAATGGTGCAAGTTTTTTCCTCCTTGATAAAATGATATGACTTGATAACCCACCGTGGTGCACTCCCGACAAGATAACTTGACCTGACAATTGGACATGATAATTTAACATGATAATTCTTGATAGTGGCCCGATGTGACGCACTCTTGACATGATAAACCTGACATGATATTTCTCAAATTACTGTTGCGACAGCCAACATGACACGACAAGATTGAATGGCCTGGACACCGTGGATGATTGTGCTTGTACAAATGAACCAGTATTGTCTTGCATCATATCTAGGATGGGGACCCCTAAGAACCACGGTCAGGGGTACCTACTGAAATTGACTAAGGTTAACAACTAGAATAATCCAGTAGTCATGAAGAGATTTTCCAGCTACAGTCAATCCCGTTATCTGGGCGCCCCATTTGGGATCTGTAGCCTACCGTCGAGTAGGGCACCTTTACAGCATACTATCATTTGTTGCACCCTTATTGTACTAATAATCGACCTGGATAACCTGGATGGTCTGCAGGGCTTGTGGCTATGGAATAATCTCACTGTATCTTGCTAGTAACTAGGCCTGTGATAATCCTAGTTAGTTAAAGTATCAAACCGTACTTATTGCTTTGCCGTGATTGTTGGATGGAGTTGAATCTGTCTAGTCTTGTCTTGATCATGTGCAAGATTGTTACATGACCTGTTTTCTTATTTACCTTGTCGATAAATGGTGGGAGAAGCCAAGTTCTGTTCAGACGAAGGGTTACAACCCCGGTCCTTGTTTGGTTTACAGGTTGTAACCTGGTTATCTGAATAGTCCCATGGTTATCTCATCGTATATCACCTGTCATGCTTGATACGTTTTACCTTATCAATAGTAAATGAGGCGGGTTTCTATTCAGGTGAAGGATTGCAACCCCGGTCCTTGTTTGGTTTAAGGGTTGCAGTCTGGCTACTTGAATGGTTTCTTCGTGCTCAATATATTATTGTTATCTCAGTTATTATTAGTATTTTTTAATTACCCTTGCTATTCATTTGTGATATGCTGGTTTTAGTTCCTAAGTGAAGCCTCCTTTGTGGCACTTGCTCTTTCTGGGGTCTGATCCAGCTGGTTTTGTATGGCCAGATACCGGAGCAGCACCAGAGGATCTACCGACCTTCCAGCCACATGGTGACCACTAGACGGAACCCTGTCAACGAGTGGATTTATTTTTGCTCTCCTACTCTATTGTAAAATTATTCTATTGAGGCATTTAGCCACCGAACAAGTGTTAGCTTGTGTACATTTTTACTTATTGTCTGCCGACGGGCTATAACATGATTGGCAACCTAGGGTTGATCATGTATGACTAAACTCTTGCTAGTCCTCACATTTTGTAATGAATAGCTTCATGATCAGCTGAATATGTAATGTTTGGGACACCTTACTATTGTATATTTGGTGATCTTACATCTTGTAACATTTACTTACTTGCTTGTGATTGAGACACTAGGCTTGTTATTAGCCATATGAGACTGTTGGCTTGTAGATAAACCCTCATATATCTAGACAGCCGTGACCGTATAGTGGAGTGGATCCCATTTTATTATACGTAGCTGGCTATTTCTGCCCCCGCTCTCCAGTGTTCTGGTTCTGGGACGTGACAGTTTGGGAGCACACCGGCTGATCCGTCCTGTAGCCCCTCCAGCCCCTGGTACCTCGGCCTTTCGTTGTTCTCAACGACGCGCCGCTCGATTCGCCTCCCTACCCACATCCCCCTTACTGCCTCCTGCCATCCCCTCAGCACCTTTTGCCTCGGACCTGCACCTCGGAGCGGGGAACATCCCTTTGGCGCCTGCCCGTCCCAGGCCTCCTATGGTTCCCAGGTCCATTGAGGGTCTCGGCTGCGTCTCGGCAGCGGTGGCTGCCCCTTCGTCTCTTGTTGTCACCACCCTACCATCCAGTTTGAAGCACTCGTTCTTGGAGGCGGCGGCCGGATTGGCCGTTCCCTAGCCGCCGCCGTCTCTCCCACCTTGTTTCTTTTCTCTCTCGGACGGTAGCCCGACCATCGCTTTCTCGGCAGAAGAAGTTGTTGCCCTCTCTGTCCCTTTTTACTTTGCTATGATTTGTCGGTTCTTCCATTCCATGCTGCCGGTGGACGTTATGCGAAGAATATTAGGGAAGATGAACTTCTTTGGTCCGATTACGGTAGGTGTCCTGGATTGCCGTCACCTGCTTCTATGGCCCTCCAAAGAGGTGGACTTCCTGTACCTCGATGGAGTTATGGACCGTTGCGAACGCGCCAATACGGGTCCTTAAATGGACTCCGAAGTTACGGACTATTGCAAATACGCCAATGCGGTTTCTCAAATGGACTTTAGAGTTTGATTCAAAGATGGAATCCGTCGTAGCGCTGGTGTGGGTTTCCATTCTTGGCTTCCCAATATTCCTATTCGCGAGGGACGTCATTTTCTGTATGGTTCAATGCATCGACTCTCCAATAGCGTTAGATCACACTACTTCGGTAGTATCTAGACCCAGCTGTGCCCAAGTGCTTGTAGATGTCGATCTTAGCTCCCCGACTCCTTCCCAGTTTCTCATTCATCTTCCAGATGGGAGAGACATTTGGCAAGATGTAGTCCACTAAGACCGGCCAGGCGTTTACAGCGGGTGTAATCATATCGGTCATCTAGTTGGCGACTGCCATCTCTCCATGCTGCCGACCGCCGGCTTGGGCGTGGTTACACCTACGGCTTCAGAAGCGCTCCTCTCGGTAACACCCCCCATTCTGAGCACTCTGGTGAGTCCCCCAGCTGCAACCTGTCATGACCCCGCTTCTTCAACATTGGCTTCCTTCACGTATGTGCCTTACGTTCCACCAGCGACCCCCAATCCACTGTCCACTCCCTTTTCCTCGAACAGGACTCGAGCTTCCGTGGGACCGCCAGTCAGAAGCGGTTGCCTCTCATCCGGCTCTAATGGATTAGCCTCTTTACTTGTTACTCCCTCAGCAATGGTCCCCCTCCTGGGCACTCATGTCCCCACGAGAGCGGGTGCAGTGGAGAAAGCTGTCGTGGGCTACTCTATCGGGTAGCAGAAAGATGTGTCGGTGCTCGGATGCCACGTATCCAGCATTCTGGGGTACTATCTCTCAGGGATGGGCTTTCTAGGTCTCCCACTCTTGGGGAGGGCCGTCTCTCCTATCCTCGGTTTGCCCAACGGTTCGTCTCAGTTGGAAGAGCTACCACAGAGGGAAGTATCCTAGAAGACACATTGCTCATAGGACCATGATCCTTCGGTCTGATTCTAAGACGAAGGCCACGAACTAGGGGGTTGAAGATTGTATGGCGCTATTTTGGGGATTTTCTTGGTAGATGTCTGTATTATTTTGTCTAAGGGGGTATCTTAATTGACACCAGCTGATGTAGATCTGAATCTCATTTTCTAATAGTTTCCTAGTTTAAAAATATATAAATATATATATATATAAATATATATAAATATATATATATATATATATATATATATATATATATATATATATATATATAGCAATAGAAAATATATATATATATATATATAGCAATAGAAAAAAGAAAAAAACAAAAACAAAAACTACATCTCGCAAGAAAATAAATTTCTCACGAGATGCTTCTCTCCAAAAAAAAACCCGCACAAGAGACCTGACCCCTGTTATGATGTATATAAACAGCAACAAAGAAGAGATTCTCTAAAACCCTAAACTAACCCGCTACCTCCCCAAGACATCCCCTAACACGCGCACGACCGTCCAGACCATCGCGAGCCAACGTTGGTGACCGAGCATCGGCCAAATAGCGCGGACAGCAGTAGCAGCGTGGACAACAACCACTGTCACAGGACAACTTTTACGATGTGTTTTTTCGATCACCATGTGATCATTTCACATACCGTCCTCGCGGTATGAAGACAACCTAAATGACTCCACAACTCTTTTTTTAGTTTATTTTATTTCGCTGTGTGCACGACGAAAAACGAGTTCCAAAATTGCAAAAAAAACTCGATTTACTGAACATTATAAACTGTCCCAACGTCCCTTGTTTGTGGTCAATTTGCGACCAGGATATTGCGAATGTTGGGAAACCACTTGAACAGCCTCGTAGACAACCTAACCGAGATGGAAACACTATTTTTAGTTTTAATTCTAGTTAGTTATTTTTTGTTCAAAATTGTCTTAAAAATTAGGAAAAAAAATTAGAAAAGTGTTTTCAAAACATAAATTTTTTCCCGATACGGGGTCCATCCTGACAAACCGGGCGATTTGGTCGCAACACGTGAGCATCGACACGTGCATATGGATGTTACGGACATGTGGGATTTTACGAAACTCGAATTGGTTGCATGTGTGTGACGAATTCGAGGCGTATCTGTAACTCCTTAATATTTTCTTTGTTTGAATAAATTAAGGATTTACAAATTTAATACAAATTATTAATATTGTTATTATTAAATAATTTTTAAATAAAATAGAATTAAATATGATAAATAGTTTAATTATAAATTTATAAAGTGGTAAAGGGCACTTCTGTAATTAATATTAGATAAGAATTATTGTTCGTAGATAATAAAGAATTAAAATTTAGTAATTAAAGTGAACTAGGATTTTGGTTAAATTATGCAAATAAATATCTTTACTTATAATAAAAGTTTAGAGCTGTAAATAAATATATTGCATGCTATATTATAAAGGATCTATGGATAAATATAGAATGTGGTTGAATGCTAGAAGTCTCTTACTTTAGAAACTGTAGGAAAGAGAGAGAGAGATCTCTCCATTATTCTTTGAAACTGAAATCAGTTTCCAACCCATCATTTCTTTTTGTTTAAATGATGAAAATCCAACCGAGAACTAAGCTTGTGAACCATTGAATGAAGCAAGTTGTGGTTGAATGCTAGAAGTCTCTTACTTTAAAAATCGTAGGAGAGAGAGAGAAAGAGAGAGAGAGAGAGAGAGAGAGAGAGAGATCTCCATTATTCTTTGAAACTGAAATCAGTTTCCATCCTTTCATTTCTTTCCATCCCTTATATATATGTAGAGTTTGATCCTCACTTCTTCATCCTCTTTCACCTCACCCACTCGGCAAAGCCTTGTCGAATCCACCTTTCCAATTTCGAGCCCCAACCGTCGAGCCGAGTTTCGTCGAGAACCGACGTCGACCCCACGATCGTGCGAGCAACACCGCACGCTCGCCACCTTCTTCCCCGGTGAGATTTCTTGCCCCTGTTATACTTTATATATAATAGAAACCCTTTAAAAATATGAAATTGAGCTTGACCAAGTGGCTAAGGGCCCATCTTTTTGTCTCTATCCTCGCGAACCAGAGTTCGAGCCCTCCCCTTGTATTTTTTTAATATATATATAGTGTC
The DNA here is from genome assembly GCA_029216955.1 of Iris pallida. Classification (NCBI taxonomy): domain Eukaryota; kingdom Viridiplantae; phylum Streptophyta; class Magnoliopsida; order Asparagales; family Iridaceae; genus Iris; species Iris pallida. Next base: position 112,002 of record JANAVB010038660.1, on the reverse strand, counting down.
TGGGATGAAATATAAATTGTTGGATTCTGATTCTGACATAGAACCAAATATGACCTATTGGTCATATCAGCTATGTTAAGACCCTGCCTAGGAATCCAAAGTTCGGGCCCTGGCTCTGTGTTTTTGTATATGTGTGTGTGTGTGTGTGTGTGTGTGTGTGTGTGTGTGTTATACTGTTAATAATACAATAATTATATTATTTTATCGTATGTTCTGTATTTTATATTTTTATCAACACTTTTATATTGTGTAAAATTTAAGATAAATAGTAATTTTAATGTTAGTATTCATTTATAATTTTGCAGAATTATTTATTCGTTAAATATATTATTTAGTAATTAAAAACAATAATTATAAAATTATGAAAACTATGTACTCTAATTTTTAATGCATGTTTAATACTATTAATAAATGAAGGAAAAATACTGATAATTAGTCTTTTCATATGTAGTATTTATTTGTAAATTTTCTAGCATTAAATATTATTATTTATATTTTCTATCAATTAAAAACTGAAAGTACTATTTAATGTATTTTATGTATATAAATTTTTAGTAAATATTCAACCGTGCTGTAAAGTTAAATAAAATTCAAAATCAAATATTAGATTCTCTGTAGATCATTTGTATATATTTATATGTTAATTATACGTTAGTTTTGATTGTTAAAAATTAGTTTTTGTTAACAATTAATTATAAATAATTATTTTTAAAATAGTTTCTGATTTAAATAATTCTATAAATAGTAATTTCTGTCCAAAATTCTACAAACTTGATATCTTCATTATTTTGCCTAATTTTGACTAATGAAAAATAGTAGCATGTTAGTTTGAGACCTCTAACTATTTAAACGAACATTGTCGGACCCCTTTTTCATAAACACTTTATTTATTAATAATTAAAATAAAATATTTTAATTATTATTAAATTTCTGTAAAATATAAGTAATCCATGACATGTGATTTTAACTTAGTAAGAGTAAATTTTGATGTGTATTAAATATTGTATTAGTCTTAATGTTCAATATTAGGACTAGTGTGCCATGTATAGCACAACATGACCCCGTAAGTAGCACAACACATAGATAGCACTTAACCTTTAAACAAAGAAACATTATATCTTGTTGCATCTTGAGGATTTTGGACATCAACATTTAACAACGATCATTTTTGATAAAACAAGGCAAGTACACTACAACTTTACGTTTCTGTTCATGATTCCTATTTGTATTTTAGACTTTCGTTACATATTTTTTACTTTTCCTACAAGTTGTTCTTTACGAGTATATCAAGTTCTATTTAGTGTTTCTCAAGTGTACTTTCCTTACATGTTTCAAGTGGTACTATCCTTATGTGTTTCAAGTTGTATTCCTCTTACACGTCTTACACTTTGCATGGGTTGGGAAAATATCTAGTTAACATGTGATCAAAGCCCGTAGTGTAGTACATGTATCCGAGCTTGACTGCACATCGTGTACGTGCAGTCAATGTCGTACCTTCATGTTGTCTATATTTACATATTATAAGTTCTCCTATTATAGCCGATCACATGTCTACTAGCTTTTCAAAATCACTTTATATAATTTATATCTTTTGTCATATGCAACCGTTATTGCTTGTTGCAATTACAAATTCTAGTTGTTATTTCCATGTCTTTCCATATTTGTCATTTTCCATGTTTTAATATCTGTAAGTTGTAGGGTTGCACTTTGCTCCTTTCCTGATTGGATCGTTGTAGGTGAATTGAATGAGGAGGAGTTGCTTTGCAATTCTTATTATGGACCTGCTACTGAGATGCTAGCCCAGAGGATGTCCCTGCTGGAGAATACCATATAGCTTAGCTTACATTTTTGCTTTTGAACTTGGTTTGTAATAAATAGTTAACATTCATTTTGCTGGACTTGTCTCCAGTTTACTCTTACTTTGGGAATGTAACTAAGTGACACTTTTGGACCGATTTCTAGTTTATCTCTATATAGATGCTGTGATAAATATGATTCAATATAATATTTAAAGATAATTAAAGGTTTAGAATAGTTTACTACGCTATGACTCATAGCGTAGGCTGGATGTGTCCGACACGTATCCGAATATTCGGGTGCGGGTCGTGACAGTATTGGTCGAAGAACACCGTATCGACCCCTTTGCAAAAAATTCTAATTACTACGTGCACGTTTGTCACATCGTGACGAGACTTGCACCACTAGACTCGTATTTGCCCTCCCTCTTCTCTTCCGCTTCTTTCTCTCTTTCCCATCTCTCTCTCTCTCTCACTGTGTTGGATTGAGGGATGAGAACAGTAGTTTTTTTTGAAGTTTATATTATTATTAATATTATTATAATCATTATTGTTATTATCAATGTATGCTGTAGTAGATATTCTAGGATTTATAATAATAATAATATTATTATTATTACTATTATTATTATTATTATTATTATTATTATTATTATTATTATTATTATTATTATTATTGCTACTGCTGGAATGGATAGCTATGAGTTATTACTATTATTTATTTTTCTTAAAAATTTCTACATATAATTTTATGATAAATTGTTTCTCATTCTTGTATCATTTACTATTTTCAAAGATTTTATTCTAACTAAATATGGTATTGGGCTTTCATTCATTTCAAATTTAGTTTATAACCCTAGTTAAATTATTGTATTATTACGTTTGACAAAATTTGGGACTTTTACTGTTAAAATGACTTTTATAATTTTAACATATTTAGTTACATATATTTGACTAAAAAAATATAATTTTCAAATATTTTCAAGTATTTTTGCAAAACTATTTTTAGACTAATCAAATATGTTATAAATATTTTCTAAATTATTATAAATACTTTTCCCGTAAATTCTCAATGTCTGTCAATCTTCAATTGTGACTAATTTCCATAATTCTATTTTTTCGCAAATTTCGGACCCTTATGCATCGGCCATGGCTATTGGACAAAACAAGACGTCACGATCATCGTACCACATCCGGCGACACACCAGGTAAGATACCTTGCCATAATTACTGCTTACATTTAGTTGTATTTTATTTCAATTATTGTATCTATATTTTTTGTTTATTATTTTCTTCTTGCATGTGGACTTAGAGTTAAGGGACTACCGTCAACTTAGTGTATCTCATTAAACTTGTCATGATTGTATCACAAGTTGTGTATGAGTTGTGAGTATCATGTAGTGGTCACTTGCGTGTTGGCTGATCACCCGTGCGCATGCGTAGGAATAATTGTCAATAGATGCATGTTAGAAGACTTGACAGTTATTGAATATAAACCGTGTTGTGGAAACGACACGTGTTGGTGTGTCGTGGTTACGACGCATGTATAGTATCATTAGAGGGAGGGGACAGCTACTAGCGTAGGGGCTACATTTACTTTTTGCACATTTATGGGTGATAGTGACTCGGATGAGCGCTACTTGCTGCCCGGCCGATAGTGTCTCAGATGAGCGCTACTTGACGGCCACTCTTGATTACTTGCGTGAATCCTCACAGCCCCTGCATAGAACGTTGTCCTTAAAGTGCATATCACTTAGATGGTTAGGGACCTAGTTGTGTTGTAGTTTTATAGTATTTACATTTGCAGTTATAATGGCATGTTCTTCCTGTATCTTGTTACGTCCCTCTGAGGACCTGATGATTTCTCCAGGTGTGTTTTGTGACTTTCTGCAGGTGCTTTAGCTAAGGCCAGGTCTTCCTTCCTTCCCTCGTGATGATTGCTCTTGGACTCGTCATTTGCTTCGCTCGACCAAATCATTTATTTGTATATTTTTTCTTATTTAAACTTGTTGGTAGTGGATATGTCTCCGCCCAACATTTGTACAAATGACTATTTGATTATATCACTAAAACTTCATATTTGTGGATGAGATTTAGTTTGAGCATGGCTTTCTACATTTTACAGCTTATGTATACATACGAGCCTTTCATTTACTCGTATGTATACAGCTGGCAAGATATGTATCTAGTCCCAAGTATTTTGGGACTGGGGCTTTACAACACCACCACCCCAGCAACAGAGAGTAGCTCCTGTTATATGCACTTACTGCAGAAGGCCTGGTCATGAGCATACAGTCTACAGGAATAGACTCGGACATTGTCTCGCTTGTGGATCTGCTACACATCAACTTCGGGAGTGCCTAGCAGTCATCAGGACTGGAGTTCCCGCACCACTAGGATATGCTGCATCTCAGCCTAGAGCACCGCCCCCGACCCAGCAGTAGAGGTTCGGGCAACATCAGCAACAGCAGATAGCGGCTCAGGATAGAGCCTATGCTATGGTTATTGATGCACAAGAGCCAGTACCGGAGTCAGAACAAGAGCTAGTAGCTGACGTCATCACAGGTCTTATTTTACTATATTCTTATCCAGCTACTGCATTATTTGATTCTGGCGCTTCACATAGTTTTCTATCGCTTGAGTTTGTTCATAGACATAACCTTATCACTAGACCTACTAAAGAAATTGGTAGATTTATGACTAGAGGGGGAGCAGTATCCATTAGTAATATGTATAGTTGCCCTATCATCTTAGTTGGGAGAGAGTTTAGGGCACAATTCTTCGTAATGCCTCTTCCCGGGTACGATGTCGTACTGGGAATGGACTGGCTTAGTGACTCACATGCGGTCATAGATTATTTCGGGGGCAGTATAATGTTCAGTCCCCCGGGAAAGGAGGTGTTTAGAGTGAGAAGAGCTATGCCAGAGATTATAGGCGAGACCGACTTTGCTGCTATAGTTGAAGAGCAAGTACCTTCCAATCCTATCATCATGGAATTCATGGATGTTTTCCCAGAAGATCTTCCAGGTCTTCCGTCTGACAGAGATGTGGAGTTCTCTATAGATCTGATTTTGGGGTAAGACTGGAATCTCAAAGCTGATATAGAGTGAACCACAAGGAATCCAAGGAGATGAAGGATCAAATTGATGAGTTATTGAGTATGGGCTTCATCAGATCCGGAGCGCCGCCATGGTGAGCACCAATTTTTTGTACCCAAGATGGATGGCACAGTTAGAATGTGCATCGACTATAGGGCCTTGAACAATGTTACTATCAAGAACAAATATCCTTTGCCTCAGATAGACGATTTATTTGATCAGTTGAGCGGAGAAAAGGTATTCTCGAAGATAGATCTGAGGTCGGGATATCACCAGGTGATGGAGAGGGTTGAAGACATTCCGAAGACTACATTCATTACCAAGTTCGGGCAGTATGAGTTCATAGTTATGCCCTTCGGACTCACAAATGCACCTTCCACCGTCATGAGCCTTATGAACAAGGTTTTCCATGAGTATCTAGATAAGTTTGTCTTAGTATTCATTGATGACATACTTATCTATTCGAAGACTCCTGAAGAACATGTTAAGCACCTACGGATTGTATTGGAGATCCAGAGGAAACAGAAATTATATAGCAAGCTATCCAAGTGTGAGTTTTTCTTAGACCAAGTGGAGTTTCTTGGTCATGTGGTCACAGGAGAAGGTATTACAATAGACTCGAAGAACATTACAGCAGTAGAGATGTGGACCACTCCAAAGTCAGTTGCAGAGATCAGAAGTTTTCTAGGCTTAGTTGGCTACTACAGAAAGTTCGTGAAGGACTATGCAAAAGTGGCTGATCCTATGACCAAGCTGACAAGGAAGAATGAGGAGTACATCTGGACAGAAGAATGCCAGGCAGCATTTGAGGAGCTAAAGAAAAGACTGACGACCGCACCAGTATTAGTATTACCTTCGGGAAACAGAGGATTTTCTATCTATTACGATGCCTCAGGGAAGGGCTTGGGATAGTTCTCCAGCAGAATGGGAAAGTAATTGCTTATTGTAATACCCCAGTCCTAAAATACGTAGGACTAGGAACGTAGACATGCCAGCCGTATAATAAAATATATGTAAGCTATAAAATGCAGCAAAACCATAGCTAATCTCATCCACACGAAAATAAATGAAAAAAAGATATCATATAATGAGAATGAATTGTCTTGATACAATATATTGGGCGAAGACAAATCCACTACCAACAAAATAAGGAAAAAGACATAGAAAATGAAATGAGTTTGGCGAGCAAAGCGAAGACAATCCAAGTGCAATTATCCTCGAAGAAATAGAGAGGATCACGGCTAGAGCTAGAATACCTGCGAAAGACAAGAGCACACAACTGGCGAGATAACCAGGTCCTCAGAGGGACGTAACAAGACACATAATATCATGCCATATAAACTGAATAAATATTGCTCAAATAAATAAGTCAATTGAATTATAACATGGTCCAATACACACCTATTGAACTAGCTTACCATCCCCCCAACTAAACAAGGACAAGAGATGGTAAACTAATTCACGATGACGTATCTTTCCATGCTATGAATCCAATATGGTATCCGGACCCCAACAAGGTTCAATACCTTCTCATCGAAGTAGTAAGTCACACCTACAACCAAACAAGGACAAGATGTGACGAACTAATCCGAAATAAGTTATTATTCCAAGCTACGGTCAGATACAAGTACCTAAACCAAAAGTACTCATACCTAATGGATAAGGTAGCCTAACCGTTCTAAGTGAATGCAGTTTTAAGAACAGTTTATGGTCGCATGACTACCGGGTCAAGTCAAGAAAATACCAATACGGTACCTTAATAGCGAGTCACAACACCATATACTATTCCTTAGTATCGAGCGAGTCTATAGCATATATTCTACCTATCGTTCCTCCGTAGCGAACGAGTCTACGATAGATAGGGTGGTAGTCAACTTCCAATCATATTCTCCCCACCCAATGCCAACTCATAACTGCTAAGTCTTCTAGCATGCAATTCTATTAGCAGTTATTTCCTAACGCACGACTTATACGTACTGGTGGACAGGCAATCACGCATGTCCGAGTCCTATATGTGACTCACAATAACGTGGTATAATTTTGTCAAGGCCTATGAATGCAATACACAAGGTGGTCCCTTAAATCTAGGTTTAATGTGTAAGAAAAATAATACATAGCAGAAAATATAAATGAACAGTAAGTTCTAACAGGTTATGCCATGTATCACAGTTTATTTTGCATAAAGAAAATAATGAATAATGCATGAAATATGAGCTAAATAAATAAACAGCAAATGGCAAGGTGTCTTGCCTGAGGGTGGTGCGAGATGTAGCAAAATCCAACAGTCAGAATCGTCAACACGAAAGACCAAATCCACAAGAAGCTCCGAATGTTGAAACAAACATCATGAACGAGTTTGGAATAAAAGATATGCCTAGGAAACGCCTGTCCAAAAGTTAAATTCTGGAACAGGGGCAAAATTATAATTTCGGGTCAAAACGATGTCTACCGTTGGACCCGTTTTGCACCGAAATGCGTGCAAGTACCTATGGTCTATAAAATCGTCAAACTATATGTCTACAGGTCCGGTTTGAGGATACGAACTCAACGGTATGTCCAATTTTGGATTTCGATGAGCCGTGCACAAATTCGCCCTTTAGAACGGGTCGCGGGCCCGCCAAATAGGCGTTCCATTCGACCTTCTCAGAATCGCACCAAACTTGGCATACAGGACCAGAAAAATGATACGGTCCTGTTGGCGTAAGTTTTGTCTCGATACAGCGAACGTACACGATGTTATGGCCAAGTTTGCAAAAGGTCGATACGGGGGTATCTCGACGGATACACACTGATTTCGTCACGCACACGCAACGAAATTGAGTTCAGTCGGTTCCCACACGTCAACATAATCCATACGCACCTTTCGATTTGTATAGTGCATGACCACGTCGCCCGGGTTGTCGGGGCGCACACCATATCGGTGAGAATTGTTGAAATTTACTATTTAAATTTTTTTTTTCTAAATTTTGAGAATGTTTTAACAACAACATACTTAATGAAAATCAAAACAAAAAGATGGGTTTCTATCTCGTATAGGTTGTCTATACATCCTTTCAAATAGAAAGTCTAAACTGTTAATGGTTTTGGCAAGAACTGTCTTCCAAGTTCGGGGTCTGGCTCGGGTTTTCTGTTCATGTTTGAACAGATTTTTTCGGGATTTTGGTTCGATTTCTACAACAATTTAATGGACTAGGAATTAATCTAGTTGAAGGGGATAGAAGAGGTATAGATCGGCTAGAGGTAAGACTTAGTGGATCAAAAATTGATTCAGCGATGATGGAGAAAAGTGGGATTGAATATAGGTACCTGGGGCTGCTGTGATCAAAGCAATGCTCTGTTTTCGGCTAGAACTGGGCGGCCGATGGCGATCCCCGGTGGTCGACGGCCGACTTCAGGCGGCTAGGGATGTGCGAGGTAGGTCGCCCAAGGTTGGGGTTGAAGAAGATTGTGTTTGGATAGGGCTGCTTCGAGTTGCTCGGGGTTCTCTATATCGGGATTTGGATGAAAATATAATCCGATCAAACTTCGTATTTAAACTGGAATTTAAATTCTGATTTGAGATTTAATAAAGATTAGAAATAATCAAATTGGATTAGCCTTTGGATTCTTTCGAATCCATCAGAGAAATTCCTTCTCTGTCCGCACAATGAGTCGGAGGAAAAGGGGTTTTTGTTGTTCGCGCAAAGAAGAAGCAGGGGATGATCGGGCTTTAAATAGTACTGTTCCCTTTGGGGAACAGTACACAATATTTTTTTCCTTTTTCTTTTTCTTTCTCTATATAAAATAAACCTTTATAAATAAAAACAAAAAGATATATATATTTATATCTAAAATTCTAGTCTATCGACACAATTTATGAAAGTTTACTCATACATATTTATAATTTCCTAAAATACCTTGGTAGCATTTATTTACTCTATATATAAAAATAACTCACTTAATATTGAAACCCTAATATCATTAAACAAAATATAATTTCCAATTATTTCTAAAATAAGTAAATAATACATAAAAAGGAATTTATAAACAAGTATAAAAATATTTCTTAAAATAATTGAATATTACGACAAGTAAATTTAGAGGGGTACGACGCTGGTCAGGGCACACGATGCCACTCATCGTACCACATTGTCTAGTCAATAAGCGTAACAAATTATAAATACTGTCACGCCCCAGAACTAGAATACTGGAGAGCGGGGGAATGACTCAGCCAGCTACATATTACGGGTAGATGAATACCGTATAATACGATCAATGCTGTCTAAAAGACGAGGGGGGTGCATACTACATGAAAGTCTCACTATGGTCACTTCACATCTATTGTCTCAATCATTCAAACAAGAAACAGTAATAGAGAACATGTAAGATAAAGCAGTAAGGCGTCCCAAACGCTCTGTCAAAATGTTCTTGATATCTGGCTTTACAAAACATAGCCAGATTGATGTAGCAAAAGTATACACAATTGTTATCAGCTGCAGTCTGACTTTAATTACAATTATGTAAAAGTAAGTACAAGACAATCCGACTAACATGTCGGTGCCAAACGGCTAAGTATAAAGTTAGTGACAAAACGAGCGGTGAAGTAAGGAACCCACTCGAGTCCTCCTGCGATCATTCCTCTAGTGTTGACCATCTTGGAGGTAGAAGTAAGCTGGATCCTCGGGGACCGGCTCTAAATCTGGCTATGCAAAACCAGAGAGGTTAGACCTCTAATAGCAAGTACCACAAGGAAGCACGACATGAGAACTAAAACCAGTAAGTAAGAGAATATAATAATAGATCTCTGCTTTCCACTAGGATTCATATCACAACACGACACTTCGAACCAACCTCCCAACCAAACAAGGACAGAAGTTGGCCCGTCATGTCCTAACATTCTGATCATCCCAGTTAGGTAACAGAGTAGTACAGTACACAAACAAGTCAATTTAAACGGCCATTCAACTACTACGGCTTGCTACTGTGTGTTCCAAGTTATCCTGGAATAATGCAATTAGGGATTCCTCAGTTCTTACTATGTGCAAGCGAGGCTAGTCTATCCAGTGAATCATGTACGTCATGCATGAATTAGACGAGTCCTAGCAGGACGCCCGTCATCAATATACAATATACAATAATAATATAAGCAGATACTGTTCCCTGCCCGTGTGGCAGATTTACAGCATCTGTGGGAACCAGCCGGCCCGTCGGATACTACTCATCCCAAGGGGGCTGCCATGTAAGAACTCGGAAATCCATTCTCTCCATGCAATCATTATTTTATTTAACTTAATAGTCTCTACGTTGAGTGAAATCCCATACCGTGGATCATGGTCATTCAAATGAGTACTTTCGTACGGGGTACGATATGCACAACTCTACAACGATACCAGTGCGGTTAGGTTGCAGGTCTTACATAGCGTAATGCAACAATCAAATCTTACCACGGTAATCATGCCTTGACCATAAAGTACACATGCTTCTTTTGTAGAAACTAAATAAGTAAATAAATAAATAAATAGATTGAAGCCTGCATGAGCATGTATGTCAATATTCGGGATCAGCCAGTCGATTACAATAGTTCATAACATGAACGTGTCTCATTCATTCATTTCAATAAGACGACTAGCCAGTCTCTTAGTTCCAACTAGGAACGCATGATCAATTTAGTCAAGATAACCATCATTATCAATGGTGACAAGGCATAAAAGTCAACTAATATTCAGTGGGGTCGAGTCTACAACTCTCAGGGTTTAATTCCAGTCAATCGGGGTATCTATACTCAATTCACGACATATGGTACATCCCACGTAACAATCCATATTTAACAGAAATATTAACATATCATGATTTTATCAAGTTTATGCAAAAAGGCGTAAGGATATAAAATGGACGTTAAATATCTAATAAAATATCAATATACATGGCTATAGAAGATCCAGGGTAAGTAAGGTCAGCGTACGCTCAGGTCAGGCTACGCTCAAGGCAGCGCTATGAACTCCATACGACCCCTAGTCACCCAAGTGAGCGTATGCAAGACATACGCTCCAAAAAGGCAGCGTATGAACTCCATACGACTCCTGACCCTTCAAGTCAGCGTATGGAAGTCATACGCTCCCAAAAGGCAGCGTATGAACTCCATACGACTCCTGACCATTCAAGTCAGCGTATGCAAGTCATACGCTCCCAAAAGGCAGCGTATGAACTCTATACGACTCCTGACCATTCAAGTCAGCGTATGCAAGTCATACGCTCCCAAAAGGCAGCGTATGAACTTCATACGACATACGCTTCCAAAAGGCAGTGTATGGACTCCATACTGTGCTGCGCTAAAGAGCGCGCACAGCTCAATGACGCAAGCTAAAAAGCTAGCGTACACTGCTCACTGTCTTCTCCAACAGCAAGAACTCCATGGTTGCACCCCAAAGCTTCAAAAGTCCATAACTTGGTCAAAACAAGTCCAAATCCATCTTTCCAAAGGTCAAAATTGGGTAGAATAAAACTCTCTACAATATGGAACCATCAAAATTTGCAAACAAAGAAGTTTGATAGATCAAGACCACCAAAATCCGAAAATATAAATTTCTAGATCTACAAAAATTAAGACACCGAAATGAGAAATGCTAAGTTCTAAACTCTCTTAGGATCACGAGAGGAAGGCAAATGAACTATAAAAACATGGGTTCTCATGGAAAGCAAGTTGTACTTGCCTACGGTTTGGTAGGTGGAGAGAGTAATGAAGAAGAAGAAGAAGAGGAGTAATGGTGAAGGAGTTTATGAAGAGAGAGAGAGGGGATGGGGGCTTTAAATGGAAGGGGTGGTAGTAGGTGGGAGTTGGGCCAGGTCCAATGGGTCGGGTCCAATGGGTCGGGTTGTAGGGGATCCAACCAAAGCCAACCCGAATCCAAATAAGCAAGACTAAGGCAGGGAATAAAAGCAGGAAATAAAGTGCAAAAATAAAATTGCAGAAATATAATAGCAGGAAATAAATTAACATGAAAATTTAAAGAGCAGATTAATTGATTAACATGAAATTAAAGGAATTTAAATACAGGATAATACATGATAAATATTAAATAAATATATAATAAATACTAAATAAATACACATGAGTTGTACATGTATAAAAATACGCATTCTGGGAACGGGGAGTGACATCTCTACCCTCCTTAGAAAAATTTCGTCCTCGGAATTTCAAATCCAAGCAGGATAGAAACATCGGGGCTAAACTAATCTAAGTACAAGCAATTTAATCAAGCAATCATTTTACAATGTCCATAGCAAGTAAGATATATATAAATCTATCAATCTACGATATCAAGCAATTCTACCCAAACGGTGATAAGCATGAGGAATCAAGACAATCAAGGTACACAGAAAAAGATATACCTTGTGAGTCAAACAGGTGTGGATACCGTGATCGGATATCATCCTCACGTTCCCACGTTGACTCTCCCAAAGAGTGATGACCCCAAGCAACCCGGACAAGGTTAATTGTTCGGTTCTTGAGTATCTTCTCCCTTCGGTCCAAGATAGATACAGGTTGTTCCTCGTAAGACAGGTTGGTACCAACAACCAGTTCTGAATGATCGAGGATATGGCTGGGGTCCGATACATACCTTCGCAATTGAGATACATGAAACACGTCATGCACCTCTCGTAACGAAGGTGGAAGGGACAAACGATAAGCAACATCGCCTACCCTATCAAGAATAACAAATGGGCCTACGTATCGTGGACTCAACTTCCTGCGAACGCCAAATCTAATGACCCCACGGGTAGGTGAGATCCGCAAGAACACGTGGTCCCCAACAGAAAATTCTAGCGGCCTACGATGCTGGTCCGCCCAATGACGATGCCGATCCTGCGCAACACGAAGTCGCTCTCTAATTCCCTTAATCACTTCAACCGTCTGGATAATCATTTCTGGGCCTAGCATCTTCCTTTCCCCGATATCATCCCATGCTAGTGGCGATCTACACTTCTTACCATATAGTGCCTCAAATGGCGCCATCTGGATACTGGCTTGATAACTGTTGTTGTATAAGAACTCAACTAAGTGTAGGTGGCTTTCCTAAGATCCTCCAAAATCCAGAGTACAAGCTCGCAACATATCTTCCAAGGTCTGAATTGTCCTTTCTGATTGCCCGTCCGTCTGCGGATGATAAGCCGTGCTAAATCTTAACTTGGTACCCAGACTATGATACAAGCTCTTTCAAAAATATGATGTAAAGCGGGTATCTCGGTCTGACATAATACTGACAGGGACTCCATGCTGCCTGACTATCTGTTGCATATACAACTCTGCCAACTTTTCTGTAGATTGCCCTACTCTGAAAGAAAGAAAATGTGCTACCTTTGTAAGCCGATCTACTATCACCCAAATAGCATCTTTACCACTTGGTGATCTCGGTAAACCGGTCACAAAGTCCATTGTGATGTGTTCCCACTTCTATTCCGGGATAGGAAGCGGTTGTAATAATCCAGCTGGCCTCTGCTGTTCTGCCTTCACTTGCTGACATACCAAGCAACGGGAAACAAATCTAGCTATCTCCCTCTTCATTCCGTTCCACCAGAAGTGCTGCTTGATATCTTGGTACATCTTGGTCCCTCCAGGATGTATAGAATACTGAGAACTATGAGCTTCTGCCATAACTTCCTGTCTGATATCTCCTCTAGGCACACATAGACGTGATCCAAACCTAAGTGTACCGTCTTCGTGGATTTGCATCTCCTTCATGAGCCCTGACTCACATTCTGCCCTAAGCTTCTGAATCCTTGGGTCTTGTGCCTGAGCTGCCTTGATCCTGTCTACCAAGTCAGATTGGAATTGTAGACTCGCCAGAACTCCTATATCACTAGGAAGTATAACTTCGATGCCCATCTCCTGAAGGTCTTCTAAGATATGCCTCTGTGTTGTTAACATAAATGTGCCGCCTCTTCTGCTGAGAGCGTCTGCTACTATATTAGCCTTGTCTGGATGATACTGAAGTTCCACGTCATAATCTTTGATCAGCTCCAACCATCTTCTCTGCCTCATGTTCAGTTCCTTCTGAGTAAAGATGTACTTCAGACTTTTGTGGTCTGTGTACATGTCTACTCGATCACCATATAAGTAATGCCTCCATAGCTTCAAAGCAAATACTACTGCCGCCAACTCCAAATCATGAGTCAGGTAATTCTTCTCGTGGTCCCGAAGCTGCCTAGATGCATATGCTATCACCTTCCCGTGCTGCATGAGGACACATCCAAGTCCTTTACCTGACGCATCACAATATATAGTAAAACCTCCGGGTCCAACTGGCAATGTAAGAATAGGCGCTGATATCAACTTCTGCTTTAAATTCTCAAATGATGTCTGATATTCTGCCGACCAAACGAATGGCACATCCTTCCGTGTCAAGCGGGTCATGGGTGCTGAAAGTCTTGCAAAATCTGACATAAATCTTCTGTAATATCCTGCCAATCCTAAGAAACTCCGTACATCAGCTACGGTCTTGGGTACTGGCCAACTCTCTACTGCTTCTACCTTTTTGGGATCCACTGCTACTCCAGCTCCTGATACGATATGACCCAAAAATAAAATGTGGTCCATCCAGAACTCACACTTGCTGAGCTTGGCATAAAACTGGTTCTCTCTCAGAACCTACAACACTTTCCTGAGGTGGTCTTCATGCTCCTCTTCACTAGCAGAGTACACAAGAATGTCGTCGAGAAATACTACGACAAACTGATCTAAATACGGCATAAAGATGCGGTTCATCAAATCCATGAATATTGCTGGAGCATTGGTCAAACCAAACGGCATTACCAAGAATTCATAATATCCATACTTCGACCTGAATGCTGTCTTGGGAATGTCTTCCTTCCGAACCCTCACCTGATGGTACCCTGAACGAAGATCTATCTTGGAGAAGACTCTGGCCCTGCTCAACTGATCAAATAAGTCGTCGATCCTTGGTAGTGGGTACTTGTTCTTTACTGTTGCTGCGTTAAGCTTCCTGTAATCGATGCATAATCTGGATGATCCATCCTTCTTCCCCACAAGTACCACTGGTGCTGCCCATGGCGATATGCTAGCTTGGATAAACTTCTTCTCCTTCAATTCCTCTATGTGCTGATACACCTTGGCCTGCTCCGAATTCGTCATTCTGTATACCCGATCTGATATCGGTTTAGTCCCAGGTGCCAATTCTATGCTGAACTCAATATCTCTAACCGGTGGTAGACCTGGAAGTTCTTCGGGAAATACGTCTAGAAATTCTTCAACTACCTTCAGAACTTGAACTTCTTCCATTGCCGTTATTACTCCCTGCTCTTGCTGAGTTGCCTCTGATCTGACTAAGGTGAATCTCTTTATGCCTGGAATATCAAAAGATACACTCCCACTACGACAATCTATTGTCGCATGACTGTCTTTCAGCCAGTCCATGCCTAAGATAACGTCAAAATTTCCAACAGGAAATTCTATCAACTGGGCGAGTAAAGAATGCCCGCAAACTACAACACTACACGCTAGAATAACTCTACTAAGTCCTACGAGCCCATTGCCGGTGAGTATATTCAACCTTCCTGGCAATGCCTCGAACTCCAATCCTAGCCGTGTCGCAAATTGTGCAGATATAAATGAGTGGGATGCTCCCGAATCAAACAATGCTACTGCGGGATATGAGGCGACGAGAATGTTACCTGTCACAACATCTCCCGATGCTAATGCCTCTTCCAAGGACAGAGTGAATGCCTGCCCTCGACCTCCTTGCTGGTTCCCATGTTGCGGCCTAGCCTGGTGCTGCTGCTGGCCCCTGCCTTGATGATGCTGGGGTGGTCTATGCTGGTGTTGCTGCATCGGCGGTCTCTGCTGTCGAAACATCTGAGCCTGCGGCATTAACGGGCGCTGTGCCAACGGTCTCACTGCTACCGCTGGTCCTCGATACTGCCCTGTCCCTGGTGCTGGCAGAGTAGGAAACTGCTGCACTGGTCCTCCTGACCTCGAATTCATGGGACATGTGGTAACCCGATGATCTGGAATTTCACATATCAAACACTGCCCGTTCAATGTCCGACACACATCTCTAGTGTGCCCCATCTTCCCACAATAAGTACAGCCCGCTGGGGGTTGATGGTTCTTCCTTTGTTGGTGTTGCTGCTGCCTGGGTGGTGGTGCTGGCCCCCATATCGCCACATCGTGGATACGAATGCCAGGGGATGGTACTGTTGTTCGGGGCGCTGCTCCCCCTCCTCCTTCAATCTGACTGTGGGATCTCTTCTGACCACTTATCCTGGCCGCAAGCCTCTGAATGGTGATTTCATGCCTGCGGGTTGCCGTCAATATTTCGTCGAAAGTTTGGTAGTTGTGCCCCTCTATCAATTGCAAGAGCTCAAGATGAAACCCTTGCTGGAACCTCATCGCCCTCTGGCGCTCCGTTGCTACCATCTTTGGGGCAAACCTACTCAATCTGCAGAACTTCGCTGCGTAAGCATCTACAGTCTTGCCAGCCTGTCTGAGGTTGATAAACTTCTGTTGTAGCTCAAACTGCGCCATAACCCCATAATACTTCGTCTTGAACCTTGCAGTAAAATCGTCCCATGCAACAGGACGTCTGATGCCTACTTCCTCTGTTTCCCACCAATCACGTGCGAGATCCTGAAGTAACAACTTCACTAGATCCACACGTTCTTCTGTCGGCACCTTAGCGGCTGTCAGAATAGCCTCAATATCCTTAAGCCATGCATCTGCTGAGATGGCATCCTCCGCGCCCTCGAAACGGCGGGGGTTATACTTGCAAAACCGGGCTGACGCTGCTGAATCTGGCCTCGCCCCTCTTTCCAATGTCGTCTGTAATCCTTGGTTGAGTAGTACATTCTGCTCTTGCAACTGAGCGTGCATGCGCTGCTGGGCTAACATCTGGTGTTGCTGAGTAGCCATCATCCCTCTAATGATCTCCAGAAGGGATGGTGTGTCCAATTCCACAGGGGTAGGTAGAACTATTGGTGGTGTTGGAACCTCCGGATACTGCGGTCCAACCGCTGGTTCTACTATCACCTCTTCTTGAATAGTCTCACGAAGTGGTTCTGACCCTTGCTGCTGACCAAACTGGTCAGGTTGTCCATGCTGTTGTCCATGTTGTTGCTGTCCAGCTCTGATAGATACGGACGAGATGCCCCTAAGAAAAGGGACAAGAGAACAATCAAATCACTGGACATGAAGGATCAATGAAGTCAAGGGATACTGGAATGTCAAGCTGGAGTTGAGAATCAACAAATCATGAGATCAAGGAGGAACATGTGTGATTGAGACATCCTATAAATCAAAACACCCCACAAGTATGAAATCAGACCTGCATGGGCCACCACTAAAACCTTGTCACGCCCCAGAACCAGAAAACTGGAGAGCGGGGGAATTACTCAGCCAGCTACGTATTACGGATAGATGAATACCGTATAATGCGATCAATGCTGTCTAAAAGACGAGGGGGTACATACTACATGAAAGTCTCACTATGGTCACTTCACATCTATTGTCTCAATCATTCAAACAAGAAACAGTAATAAAGAACATGTAAGATAAAGCAGTAAGGCGTCCCAAACGCTCTGTCAAAATGTTCTTGATATCTGGCTTTATAAAACATAGCCAGATTGATGTAGCAAAAGTATACACAATTGTTATCAGCTGCAGTCTGACTTTAATTACAATTATGTAAAAGTAAGTACAAGACAATCCGACTAACATGTCGGTGCCAAACGGCTAAGTATAAAGTTAGTGACAAAACGAGCGGTGAAGTAAGGAACCCACTCGAGTCCTCCTGCGATCATTCCTCTAGTGTTGACCATCTTGGAGGTAGAAGTAAGCTGGATCCTCGGGGACCGGCTCTAAATCTGGCCATGCAAAACCAGAGAGGTTAGACCTCTAATAGCAAGTACCACAAGGAAGCACGACATGAGAACTAAAACCAGTAAGTAAGAGAATATAATAATAGATCTCTGCTTTCCACTAGGATTCATATCACATCACGACACTTCGAACCAACCTCCCAACCAAACAAGGATAGAAGTTGTGTCACGACCCGCACCCTGTGTAGGGGCACGAGAAGTGGGTACGTCCAGCCTACGCCGCAGTGTCGGCGGTAGAACGCTGTCCTAGGTTGCTAACTAATCTCATGCAGTGTATATAAAGTACTTGCCTAGATCTCAACTCCGAAAGGAGGACAAGTAAAAGATATGATATACTCAATCACAGTCTAAGCACGATAAGATAACACAGAAATCTAGATACCAACTAACAACAACAGAAATTAAACTACTAAAATAATAACAACAATGTCTCAAAAACAAACTCTAATACAACTCAATATCTCGAGTTTAATACCACAAGCTCAAAACATGAAAGCTAAGTAAGTCTACTAGCTAAACTCCTGAATCACTCCTGAGAGTCGGAACCAAAGGTAGCTAATCCCTCGCCAGGTCCATGGTAAGTAGGGCATGTGTCGTCAGGAGTATCATCTGTAATATTTTCAACAGGTCCAATCAGGACAGGAACGAGCACATCTCATCTAGAAATCCCAAGTAAATGACAAAGACTATAAAGCAGTTTTTAGACAGTTATACAGATGAGCATGGCAGTTTTATACAGATAATGATGTAGAGAAACAGTGAGGGTACAAGGGAAATAAAGTAACTAACAAGAGAAGAAATCACGGCAAAGAAGACTGTAGTAAACTAGCTGAACTAGAATAATATGGTATAAGTCCAGACAGTATAAAATGTAATCCCAGTGTGAGTCCAGTCCATATAATCCAATACTAGATGATTCCAGTACAAGATGAGTCCAGTAAAAATGAGTCCAGTAAAATGAGTCCAGAAGTGATCCATGATTCCAGGGTAAGTCCAGCCTATACTCTAACAGTGTGTTTTAAAATACTGAGATCAACATGTAAACGGCTAGGGGTAATCAGGCACATCGCACACTCGGCCAAGTGTGGGATGGCTATCATTCCAGAATAGTTCCAAGGGAGGTGGTTCAAGATTTTTGGTATGTTCACATGTCTACTCAAGTATTTCCCCGTCCACAAATGAATCCATAATCCAACACTACAACCAGTATGAGTCCAGCCAATGATTCCAGAAATGATTCCAGTAGGGTGATGCCAGTAGTGATTCCAGATATAGAGGCCAGACATGAATAAATGAGTGTCGCATGTAATGGGTCCAGCAATACCAATCGTGTTTGTACAGAGAATCATATATAGCTATCTAGAACTGAAATACAGTAAATGACAAGTAATGAAAGAACTATCAGAGAATGTACTCGCCTGACACTCTGGAAGAGTAGTATAATATCAGATGTCTGTACCAGGGTCACAATGTCCTAAAATAGAGCAATACAGTTATGACATGTCTAATATGAAGGTAAATGAAATCTACAATGCAATCTATATGAATTCTAAGCCAATCTAGGTCAAAGTCAAACTTGGTCAACTCTACAGTCAATCTAAGTCAAATCAAGTCATATTAGGTCACAGGGAATCAAACTAAGTCAAATAGAGTCAAACAAGGTCAAACAAGTCAAGGTTAGTCAAATCTAGGTTAAAGTCAACTCCTGGTCAACACTCTAATCAAACTAGTCAAATACTAGTCAACATGATCAATCTGGGTCAAGTCTAGGTCAAACTTAGACCAACTAAGGTATTGGTCAACAAAGACCAGTCAATAAGGTAATTAGGTCAGACTAGTTAAACTAGTCATTTTAGGTTAGTCCTAGTCAAATCTAGGTCAATTAGGTCAAGGTTTGACCTAAGGTTGACTTTGGTCAACCCTTAGTCAACAAGGGTCAAATAGTTAGTGCTTTGGCCATGTGGTCAATTTGAGTTAGCCTCTAATGCCATAGGCTTGTAACCTAGGCCATAGGCTAATGGTTATAGGTTTCTATAGGCTAGTGACTTATAGGTTTTCAACTCTATATAATATATATATATATATATATATATATACACTCACATATATATAACCTTATATATATATATATATATACACAACAATCACATAGGCCTATGGCCTATGTAATACTCACATACCCTAGATATCTATATATACATCAATATGTGAAAACTATCTCTAATACAAAAACCCACATATATATATATATATACATAGATAGCTAACCAACATACATATATATATACATTTCATATATATATATAGACCCAATACCCTCTACTATATATACCTACTATATATCATATATAACAAAATACTATATATATACTCACTATATAACATATATATATATATATATACATAGATATTTACACATAACATTTATATATATATAGAGAGAGAGAGAGGGAGAGAGAGAGAGGGACAGAACAGGAAGAAAGGGGGAGGGGGTCTAACTCACACACATACATATATGTATATAATACTATGTATAATCTAATACCATATATATATATCAATATATATATATACATATTTATATATATATAAAACTTATATATGTTACATATATATAGAGAGAGACATAGAGAGGGACATAGAGTGAGAGAGAGTGAATGAGAGAGAAGACTGTACAGTAGGGGAGGGGGTTCCAGTATTCTGGAACCAAGAATACAGCCCCCAAACACACACACAGTGACATATATATATATATATATATATATACACATACATAACT
Organism: Iris pallida; assembly: GCA_029216955.1. NCBI lineage: Eukaryota > Viridiplantae > Streptophyta > Magnoliopsida > Asparagales > Iridaceae > Iris > Iris pallida. Next base: position 91,459 of record JANAVB010038660.1, on the reverse strand, counting down.
ACCTATACACACAACCAAGTATCCTCAAAACTCACCCACACACACACATACATATATACTACATATATATACACTAAAATACATATATACAATGTATAAAACATATCAAAAATCAAATCAAAATTCATTTCTAAAAACTGGAATATAAACTAAACTGTGAACTATACAGTGAACAGTGAACAAATGGGGGGTAAATTGAAATTAACCCTAAAATCAAACTATGACACCCAATGGTTGGTTGGTAAAGGTAGGGTAGGGTCCACTCTAGTGTCCTAGGTGCCTGAGACACGACCACGACACGACACAACGTGTCCACGAGTCGAAAATCAAAAACAGGTAAATTCTAGGGTTGGTATCGGCTGATGTTCCTGTGTCTCGTACTCATGACACAGGACACGTGGGATCTCGTGCACCTAGGGGTAGGTTCGCCTAGGGGTCTACTAGGTATCCCAAAATCTAATTCGTGTCCAAGTGTGTCCGTGTCCGAGATACGAAGGCGTATCAGAGAGGTCTGAAACGCGTGTGCTGTGCCAGTGTACGACCCGTGCGAGTGGATTTTCTCCCTCGACACGACACGTCGTGACACAAGACTTTAGGGGTGTCTTGTCAGACACTGCCCCTAGGTCTGTGCCAAGTGTCACGTGTCCACGTGTCGTATCGTGTCCACACGAGGGGTCTGGTAGCAGGGGAGCTACGCAGGGCCTCGTGCACAAGTGTCGGGGGTTCGTGTACTTCACACGTGGCACGTGGGGCCACGTGCTCGTGTCAGGGGGTAGGCCTAGGGTCTAGGTTTGTGTCCATGTGTCTATATTGTGTTCACGACACGTGTGGACACAATACAAAGTGTCAAACACTTGGGATTTAACAGTGTATACAGTGTTGTTTAACAGTGTGTTCTTGTCCTGTTTTGGACACGGACACGACTCGAAGTGTGCTCAAGGTTATGGTTCTATGACCTACACCTATAGAGCTAAAAACTTGTTCAAATAGTTTTCAAAAATAATAACATTTAATTTACAGAGGCAATTCATCAAACACAGGTTTTCAAACATGGATACGTGTCCGATACGGACACCAACCCGACTCTAACCTTCACCAAATTTTACCCACAGTACCCTAGTACCTAGATGCATGCATACATGAAGAAAAATCAGAGTTTTAGCTAAGTCTAAGAGCATTTACCTATTGGTGTATTTCCAATGGAAAAACAAAGAGAGGGGGTGTGATTCCTTCCACTTGGTGATGCCAAAAGCTTCAAAATTCCTTGATAGCAGGCCCTAACAAGTACCATCTAGTGTAGGGGAGTCCAATGCAAGAAATTAGAGGTGATTTGGATCAATATTGATCAAGTTGTGGGTGTTTGAAGAAAATGGGATTTTTCTAGGTTTAAATTCATGTAAATTATTCATGAATGAATGCAAAAGGGGTTATGTAGAAGTGTGGGCTGCCAAGGGGGTGCCCCATGGCCGGCCAAGGCAAGGGGGGGGGGTGTCCTTGGGTTGCTTCCAAGCTAAGGAACATTGACTTCTAGGTAAAGGTAGTTTAGATCTTTAGGTTTTCAAGAAAATATCACAAAAGATAATATCTAGATATTTTCCCTACTTTAACTAACATGTAAATATCTAACCCCTTAGTTTCTAGGTTAGTAACTAATCTCTAGATTAGGCTAAACTAGGTTAGGGACTAACATGACACTAATCAATAATTAAAATAATAATAAAGACACATAAATCCAAATAAATCCTAAAAAATTACCAAAATACCCTTTAGGCTAAAAAGCCCTAATTTGATGTTCTAAGCCTATGGCTAAGCTCTCATGGTCATGGCAACTTCTAGGTTAGAGAAAACTAGGGTTTACACTAAGGTTTACTAACAAAGTCACAAAGTCATAAGTCATGACTTAGCATGACTTTAGAAATGGTTTAACTTAACTAAAATCACCAGAAAATCATACCATGACTAAAATACCACTAATAAATAATAAAAATAATAAATTTTCAAAAATCCTCAATTTCAGAAAACAGGGTGTTACAAGTCTACCCACCTTAAAACAATTTCGTCCTCGAAATTTAGATGGTCGTACTCTTTCTAGGTCAAACCTCCAATAATCAAGGACGAAGCCACTACCTAGGCAACATACAAGGTCAACAAGCAAAATATGGGTAGTAGACCTATACTGGATCATGTCCAAAAATTGGCTGGCAGTTTTAGGTCATAAGGTGTCCTCAATTCAAATCGAAATCAAGTAACTCCATGGGGTAAATCAGGATGGAGCCTTGGGTCAGGAAAATCGTACTAAGCAAATGAAGCACACAATGGTATGCCTGAGTGGGATACTAAGGTCATGGGTGTAGTATGTCATGTCTAGGTTACGTATGTGGAGTCAGTTTTGAGAAAACAACTAATCTTGTGCTCCTAATTTAAAAGTCACGGTAATGTACCTATGATTATCATAATTTAGAGTGGGAAAGGTCTATGGTCTAAATTAAGCCAGAAATTGTGGTGTAATAGTAGTACCAGGGGAACAGGTTAAATGGAACAGTCTGTGGTCTCATCTAGGTGCACTAGTCATTCTAGATCAATACTGTCCTATGGTATCAAAACGTACAAGCAATCTAAAGTGTCCTAATTAGGAAGATAAGAAAACAACAATCATGAAGGCTATAGGGTCGTCTACCATCCTATATGAAAATAGGTCATTAACAAGTGAAAAATCATTAAAGTTACCCTTCCATAAAAAGAAAATTGAAAGTTTAGGTACAAACATTCACAAATAGATTTTTGTCTTGACACGATCTAAGTTGATCAATTTCAGGATAAATCGAGATTGGGCAAGATGGGAAATCAATGAAATCAAGTATGAGCACGAACATCCAATGATGAAGATCCAGGTCATGATTAAATTTAATCCAACTGGATATGAATACGAGGTTCATAGGCGATAAAATAATTCCAAGGAGAATTGTCAAGGCTGTTGCGGATAAGATTCTAAGGCAAGTTTAACTATGTCTTCATCCACGTAGATTAATATATGAAAAAGCGAACCAAAACATAATAGGTTGATCAGACCATCATGTGCCGGTTCTGATTAGATAATATGTTAGTGGGTGTATACCCAATAAAATATATCATGATCAAGCTCGAAAAGGATAAGCTTGTAAAACTTAAGGATAAATTTATAGCATAAGATATAAGTAAAGGTGGAAATGATGAAAGAAGATACATAGTCCAAAATCCTTAACCAATCGGGTCAAGTATTCAAAGTAAGGTACAAGGATGATAGTATCAAGAAGGACAATATGAAATAGATTATACAGATTTGAACAAAAGTCAGTAGATTCAAATTCTTGGAAATTTCCTAGTTGTGATTGAGTATCCTCTCTCTAAGCCTATTATCAAATCCTATCACAGGCTGTAGTGATACTCTAGTTCGAATACCACTACATATACTCGAGACCTGCATGGGCCACCACTAAAAACGTGTCACGACCCGCACCCTGTGTAGGGGCACGAGAAGTGGGTACGTCCAGCCTACGCCGCAATGTCGGCGGTAGAACGCTGTCCTAGGTTGCTAACTAATCTCATGCAGTGTATATAAAGTACTTGCCAAGATCTCAACTCCGAAAGGAGGACAAGTAAAAGATATGATATACTCAATCACAGTCTAAGCACGATAAGATAACACAGAAATCTAGATACCAACTAACAACAACAGAAATTAAACTACTAAAATAATAACAACAATGTCTCAAAAACAAACTCTAATACAACTCAATATCTCGAGTTTAATACCACAAGCTCAAAACATGAAAGCTAAGTAAGTCTACTAGCTAAACTCCTGAATCACTCCTGAGAGTCGGAACCAAAGGTAGCTAATCCCTCGCCAGGTCCATGGTAAGTAGGGCATGTGTCGTCAGGAGTATCATCTGTAATATTTTCAACAGGTCCAATCAGGACAGGAACGAGCACATCTTATCTAGAAATCCCAAGTAAATGACAAAGACTATAAAGCAGTTTTTAGACAGTTATACAGATGAGCATGGCAGTTTTATACAAATAATGATGTAGAGAAACAGTGAGGGTACAAGGGAAGTAAAGTAACTAACAAGAGAAGAAATCACGGCAAAGAAGACTGTAGTAAACTAGCTGAACTAGAATAATATGGTATAAGTCCAGACAGTATAAAATGTAATCCCAGTGTGAGTCCAGTCCATATAATCCAATACTAGATGATTCCAGTACAAGATGAGTCCAGTAAAAATGAGTCCAGTAAAATGAGTCCAGAAGTGATCCATGATTCCAGGGTAAGTCCAGCCTATACTCTAACAGTGTGTTTTAAAATACTGAGATCAACATGTAAACGGCTAGGGGTAATCAGGCACATCGTACACTCGGCCAAGTGTGGGATGGCTATCATTCCAGAATAGTTCCAAGGGAGGTGGTTCCAGATTTTAGGTATGTTCACATGTCTACTCAAGTATTTCCCCGCCGACAAATGAATCCATAATCCAACACTACAACCAGTATGAGTCCAGCCAATGATTCCAGAAATGATTCCAGTAGGGTGATGCCAGTAGTGATTCCAGATATAGAGGCCAGACATGAATAAATGAGTGTCGCATGTAATGGGTCCAGCAATACCAATCGTGTTTGTACAGAGAATCATATATAGCTATCTAGAACTGAAATACAGTAAATGACAAGTAATGAAAGAACTATCAGAGAATGTACTCGCCTGACACTCTGGAAGAGTAGTATAATATCAGATGTCTGTACCAGGGTCACAATGTCCTAAAATAGAGCAATACAGTTATGACATGTCTAATATGAAGGTAAATGAAATCTACAATGCAATCTATATGAATTCTAAGCTAATCTAGGTCAAAGTCAAACTTGGTCAACTCTACAGTCAATCTAAGTCAAATCAAGTCATATTAGGTCACAGGGAATCAAACTAAGTCAAATAGAGTCAAACAAGGTCAAACAAGTCAAGGTTAGTCAAATCTAGGTTAAAGTCAACTCCTGGTCAACACTCTAATCAAACTAGTCAAATACTAGTCAACATGATCAATCTGGGTCAAGTCTAGGTCAAACTTAGACCAACTAAGGTATTGGTCAACAAAGACCAGTCAATAAGGTAATTAGGTCAGACTAGTTAAACTAGTCATTTTAGGTTAGTCCTAGTCAAATCTAGGTCAATTAGGTCAAGGTTTGACCTAAGGTTGACTTTGGTCAACCCTTAGTCAACAAGGGTCAAATAGTTAGTGCTTTGGCCATGTGGTCAATTTGAGTTAGCCTCTAATGCCATAGGCTTGTAACCTAGGCCATAGGCTAATGGTTATAGGTTTCTATAGGCTAGTGACTTATAGGTTTTCAACTCTATATAATATATATATATATATATATACACTCACATATATATATAACCTTATATATATATATATATATATACACACAACAATCACATAGGCCTATGGCCTATGTAATACTCACATACCCTAGATATCTATATATACATCAATATGTGAAAACTATCTCTAATACAAAAACCCACATATATATATATATACATAGATAGCTAACCAACATACATATATATATATACATTTCATATATATATATAGACCCAATACCCTCTACTATATATACCTACTATATATCATATATAACAAAATACTATATATATACTCACTATATAACATATATATATATATATATATACATAGATATTTACACATAACATTTATATATATAGAGAGAGAGAGAGAGGGAGAGAGAGAGAGGGACAGAACAGGAAGAAAGGGGGAGGGGGTCTAACTCACACACATACATATATGTATATAATACTATGTATAATCTAATACCATATATATATATCAATATATATATATACATATTTATATATATATAAAACTTATATATGTTACATATATATAGAGAGAGACATAGAGAGGGACATAGAGTGAGAGAGAGTGAATGAGAGAGAAGACTGTACAGTAGGGGAGGGGGTTCCAGTATTCTGGAACCAAGAATACAGCCCCCAAACACACACACAGTGACATATATATATATATATATATATATATACACACATACATAACTACCTATACACACAACCAAGTATCCTCAAAACTCACCCACACACACACATACATATATACTACATATATACACTAAAATACATATATACAATGTATAAAACATATCAAAAATCAAATCAAAATTCATTTCTAAAAACTGGAATATAAACTAAACTGTGAACTATACAGTGAACAGTGAACAAATGGGGGGTAAATTGAAATTAACCCTAAAATCAAACTATGACACCCAATGGTTGGTTGGTAAAGGTAGGGTAGGGTCCACTCTAGTGTCCTAGGTGCCTGAGACACGACGACGACACGACACAACGTGTCCACGAGTCGAAAATCAAAAACAGGTAAATTCTAGGGTTGGTATCGGCTGATGTTCCTGTGTCTCGTACTCATGACACAGGACACGTGGGATCTCGTGCACCTAGGGGTAGGTTCGCCTAGGGGTCTACTAGGTATCCCAAAATCTAATTCGTGTCCAAGTGTGTCCGTGTCCGAGATACGAAGGCGTATCAGAGAGGTCTGAAATGCGTGTGCTGTGCCAGTGTACGACCCGTGCGAGTGGATTTTCTCCCTCGACACGACACGTCGTGACACAAGACTTTAGGGGTGTCTTATCAGACACTGCCCCTAGGTCTGTGCCAAGTGTCACGTGTCCACGTGTCGTATCGTGTCCACACGAGGGGTCTGGTAGCAGGGGAGCTACGCAGGGCCTCGTGCACAAGTATCGGGGGTTCGTGTACTTCACACGTGGCACGTGGGGCCACGTGCTCGTGTCAGGGGGTAGGCCTAGGGTCTAGGTTTGTGTCCATGTGTCTGTATTGTGTTCACGACACGTGTGGACACAATACAAAGTGTCAAACACTTGGGATTTAACAGTGTACACAGTGTTGTTTAACAGTGTGTTCGTGTCCTGTTTTGGACACGGACACGACTCGAAGTGTGCTCAGGGTTATGGTTCTATGACCTACACCTATAGAGCTAAAAACTTGTTCAAATAGTTTTCAAAAATAATAACATTTAATTTACAGAGGCAATTCATCAAACACAGGTTTTCAAACATGGATATGTGTCCGATACGGACACCAACCCGACTCTAACCTTCACCAAATTTTACCCACAGTACCCTAGTACCTAGATGCATGCATACATGAAGAAAAATCAGAGTTTTAGCTAAGTCTAAGAGCATTTACCTATTGGTGTATTTCTAATGGAAAAATAAAGAGAGGGGGTGTGATTCCTTCCACTTGGTGATGCCAAAAGCTTCAAAATTCCTTGATAGCAGGCCCTAACAAGTACCCTCTAGTGTAGGGGAGTCCAATGCAAGAAACTAGAGGTGATTTTGATCAATATTGATCAAGTTGTGGGTGTTTGAAGAAAATGGGATTTTTCTAGGTTTAAATTCATGTAAATTATTCATGAATGAATGCAAAAGGGGTTATGTAGAAGTGTGGGCTGCCAAGGGGGTGCCCCATGGCCGGCCAAGGTAAGGGGGGGGGTGTCCTTGGGTTGCTTCCAAGCTAAGGAACATTGACTTCTAGGTAAAGGTAGTTTAGATCTTTAGGTTTTCAAGAAAATATCACAAAAGATAATATCTAGATATTTTTCCTACTTTAACTAACATGTAAATATCTAACCCCTTAGTTTCTAGGTTAGTAACTAATCTCTAGATTAGGCTAAACTAGGTTAGGGACTAACATGACACTAATCAATAATTAAAATAATAATAAAGACACATAAATCCAAATAAATCCTAGAAAATTACCAAAATACCCTTTAGGCTAAAAAGCCCTAATTTGATGTTCTAAGCCTATGGCTAAGCTCTCATGGTCATGGCAACTTCTAGGTTAGAGAAAACTAGGGTTTACACTAAGGTTTACTAACAAAGTCACAAAGTCATAAGTCATGACTTAGCATGACTTTAGAAATGGTTTAACTTAACTAAAATCACCAGAAAATCATACCATGACTAAAATACCACTAATAAATAATAAAAATAATAAATTTTCAAAAATCCTCAATTTCAGAAAACAGGGTGTTACAAGTTGGCCCGTCATGTCCTGACATTCTGATCATCCCAGTTAGGTAACAGAGTAGTACAGTACACAAACAAGTCAATTTAAACGGCTATTCAACTACTACGGCTTGTTACTGTGTGTTCCAAGTTATCCTGGAATAATGCAATTAGGGATTCCTCAGTTCTTACTATGTGCAAGCAAGGCTAGTCTATCCAGTGAATCATGTACGCCATGCATGAATTAGACGAGTCCTAGCAGGACGCCCGTCATCAATATACAATATACAATAATAATATAAGCAGATACTGTTTCCTGCCCGTGTGGCAGATTTACAGTATCTGTGGGAACCAGCCGGCCCGTCGGATACTACTCGTCCCAAGGGGGCTACCATGTAAGAACTCGGAAATCCATTCTCTCCATGCAATCATTATTTTATTTAACTTAATAGTCTCTACGTTGAGTGAAATCCCATGCCGTGGATTATGGTCATTCAAATGAGTACTTTCGTACGGGATACGATATGCACAACTCTACAACGATACCAGTGCGGTTAGGTTGCAGGTCTTACATAGCGTAATGCAACAATCAAATCTAACCACGGTAATCATGCCTTGACCATAAAGTACACATGCTTCTTTTGTAGAAACTAAATAAGTAAATAAATAAATAAATAGATTGAAGCCTGCATGTGCATGTATGTCAATATTCGGGATCAGCCAGTCGATTACAATAGTTCATAACATGAACGTGTCTCATTCATTCATTTCAATAAGACGACTAGCCAATCTCTTAGTTCCAACTAGGAACGCATGATCAATTTAGTCAAGATAACCATCATTATCAATGGTGACAAGGCATGAAAGTCAACTAATATTCAGTGAGCTCGAGTCTACAACTCTCAGGGTTTAATTCCAGTCAATCGGGGTATCTATACTCAATTCACGACACATGGTACATCCCACGTAACTTTTCAAAAATAATAACATTTAATTTACAGAGGCAATTCATCAAACACAGGTTTTCAAACATGGATACGTGTCCGATACGGACACCAACCCGACTCTAACCTTCACCAAATTTTACCCACAGTACCCTAGTACCTAGATGCATGCATACATGAAGAAAAATCAGAGTTTTAGCTAAGTCTAAGAGCATTTACCTATTGGTGTATTTCCAATGGAAAAATAAAGAGAGGGGGTGTGATTCCTTCCACTTGGTGATGCCAAAAGCTTCAAAATTCCTTGATAGCAGGCCCTAACAAGTACCCTCTAGTGTAGGGGAGTCCAATGCAAGAAACTAGAGGTGATTTGGATCAATATTGATCAAGTTGTGGGTGTTTGAAGAAAATGGGATTTTTCTAGGTTTAAATTCATGTAAATTATTCATGAATGAATGCAAAAGGGGTTATGTAGAAGTGTGGGCTGCCAAGGGGGTGCCCCATGGCCGGCCAAGGTAAGGGGGGGTGTCCTTGGGTTGCTTCCAAGCTAAGGAACATTGACTTCTAGGTAAAGGTAGTTTAGATCTTTAGGTTTTCAAGAAAATATCACAAAAGATAATATCTAGATATTTTCCCTACTTTAACTAACATGTAAATATCTAACCCCTTAGTTTCTAGGTTAGTAACTAATCTCTAGATTAGGCTAAACTAGGTTAGGGACTAACATGACACTAATCAATAATTAAAATAATAATAAAGACACATAAATCCAAATAAATCCTAGAAAATTACCAAAATACCCTTTAGGCTAAAAAGCCCTAATTTGATGTTCTAAGCCTATGGCTAAGCTCTCATGGTCATGGCAACTTCTAGGTTAGAGAAAACTAGGGTTTACACTAAGGTTTACTAACAAAGTCACAAAGTCATAAGTCATGACTTAGCATGACTTTAGAAATGGTTTAACTTAACTAAAATCACCAGAAAATCATACCATGACTAAAATACCACTAATAAATAATAAAAATAATAAATTTTCAAAAATTCTCAATTTCAGAAAACAGGGTGTTACAAGTTGGCCCGTCATGTCCGGACATTCTGATCATCCCAGTTAGGTAACAGAGTAGTACAGTACACAAACAAGTCAATTTAAACGGCTATTCAACTACTACGGCTTGTTACTGTGTGTTCCAAGTTATCCTGGAATAATGCAATTAGGGATTCCTCAGTTCTTACTATGTGCAAGCAAGGCTAGTCTATCCAGTGAATCATGTGCGCCATGCATGAATTAGACGAGTCCTAGCAGGACGCCCGTCATCAATATACAATATACAATAATAATATAAGCAGATACTGTTTCCTGCCCGTGTGGCAGATTTACAGTATCTGTGGGAACCAGCCGGCCCGTCGGATACTACTCGTCCCAAGGGGGCTACCATGTAAGAACTCGGAAATCCATTCTCTCCATGCAATCATTATTTTATTTAACTTAATAGTCTCTACGTTGAGTGAAATCCCATGCCGTGGATTATGGTCATTCAAATGAGTACTTTCGTACGGGGTACGATATGCACAACTCTACAACGATACCAGTGCGGTTAGGTTGCAGGTCTTACATAGCGTAATGCAACAATCAAATCTAACCACGGTAATCATGCCTTGACCATAAAGTACACATGCTTCTTTTGTAGAAACTAAATAAGTAAATAAATAAATAAATAGATTGAAGCCTGCATGTGCATGTATGTCAATATTCGGGATCAGCCAGTCGATTACAATAGTTCATAACATCAACGTGTCTCATTCATTCATTTCAATAAGACGACTAGCCAATCTCTTAGTTCCAACTAGGAACGCATGATCAATTTAGTCAAGATAACCATCATTATCAATGATGACAAGGAATGAAAGTCAACTAATATTCAGTGAGCTCGAGTCTACAACTCTCAGGGTTTAATTCCAGTCAATCGGGGTATCTATACTCAATTCACGACACATGGTACATCCCACGTAACAATCCATATTTAACAGAAATATTAACATATCATGATTTTATCAAGTTTATGCAAAAAGGCGTAAGGATATAAAATGGACGTTAAATATCTAATAAAATATCAATATACATGGCTATAGAAGATCCAGGGTAAGTAAGGTCAGCGTACGCTCAGGTCAGGCTACGCTCAAGGCAGCGCTATGAACTCCATACGACCCCTAGTCACCCAAGTGAGCGTATGCAAGACATACGCTCCAAAAAGGCAGCGTATGAACTCCATACGACTCCTGACCCTTCAAGTCAGCGTATGCAAGTCATACGCTCCCAAAAGGCAGCGTATGAACTCCATACGACTCCTGACCATTCAAGTCAGCGTATGCAAGTCATACGCTCCCAAAAGGCAGCGTATGAACTCCATACGACTCCTGACCATTCAAGTCAGCGTATACAAGTCATACGCTCCCAAAAGGCAGCGTATGAACTTCATACGACATACGCTTCCAAAAGCCAGTGTATGGACTCCATACTGTGCTGTGCTAAAGAGCGCGCACAGCTCAATGACGCAAGCTAAAAAGCTAGCGTACACTGCTCACTGTCTTCTCCAACAGCAAGAACTCCATGGTTGTACCCCAAAGCTTCAAAAGTCCATAACTTGGTCAAAACAAGTCCAAATCCATCTTTCCAAAGGTCAAAATTGGGTAGAATAAAACTCTCTACAATTGGAACCATCAAAATTTACAAACAAAGAAGTTTGATAGATCAAGACCACCAAAATCCGAAAATATAAATTTCTAGATCTACAAAAATTAAGACTCCGAAATGAGAAATGCTAAGTTCTAAACTCTCTTAGGATCACGAGGGGAAGGCAAATGAACTATAAAAATATGAGTTCTCATGGAAAGCAAGTTGTACTTGCCTACGGTTTGGTAGGTGGAGATAGTAATGAAGAAGAAGAAGAAGAGGAGTAATGGTGAAGGAGTTTATGAAGAGAGAGAGAGAGAGGGGATGGGGGCTTTAAATGGAAGGGGTGGTGGTAGGTGGGAGTTGGGCCGGGTCCAATGGGTCGGGTCCAATGGGTCGGGTTGTAGGGGATCCAACCAAAGCCAACCCGAACCCAAATAAGCAAGACTAAGGCAGGGAATAAAAGCAGGAAATAAAGTGCAGAAATAAAATTATAGAAATATAATTGTAGGAAATAAATTAACATAAAAATTTAAAGAGCAGATTAATTGATTAACATAAAATTAAAGGAATTTAAATACAGGATAATACATGATAAATATTAAATAAATACATGATAAATACTAAATAAATACACATGAGTTGTACATGTATAAAAATACGCATTCTGGGAACGGGGAGTGACAAATACGACTAAGAATTTATTTATAAATAAATATCAAATAATTCCAAATAAGTTTTCAAGCAAATATAGAATAATAAGAAAATCTTTTGAAAATTCTAGGGGTTTATATCCTACCCAACTTATAAGAATTTCGTCCCCAAAATTTAGAAATAATAGGGTAGATGGGGTTGAGGGGTAGAAGGAGTAGTTTAAGGCGAGGATATCGCCACATGACTAAAGTGATACCTTGGATCCATTTCTCAAGTGTATTGTCTCTCTAAGACAAGAACAATAAAGGGGTCCAAGATGATGCTATTAAGTACGAATAAGGAGTTCATAGGCGACGAAAAATAATTCAAAAGAGAATTGCCAAGGCTGTCACGATGAGACACTAGGGACAAGTTTTACTATGTCTCCATCCACGTTGGGTAATATAAGTACAGCGAACCAAAGTGCAATAGGTTTATCAGACCATCATACACCGGTTCTGATTAGACAATAGGTTAGTGAGTGCACCCAATAACACATATGTCATGAACAAGCTCGATAAAAGAATAAGCTTGCAAAACTAAGACAAAATTAGCAGCATAAGGTAGTCAAAATATATCGGAGGCAATGATGAAGGAAATTAAATAGTCCAAGATCTTTTAAAGTCAAGTCTTGTCCGAAGTGTGGGCCTATGCAGTTGTCCAAGTTTTCTTCACTTATGGCTTGCTTTTTTTGATAAGTTAAGGGCCTCTGAATTTGTAGTCTAAGTGAACTCATCCACATGATTCATAATGACAAAGGATTTGTTAGGTTGTGAGGTATTCTACCCAACTTATAAGAGTTAAACTAATAGTGTGATGGGACAACAGGTATAGCAATCAGGATAAAGTATAAAGTAAGGCATTTAAGGAATTAAGTAGAACACAATCACATATAGCATCAAAAGACTTAGTCAAGGTTGGATCTCTAATTGAAGTCAAAAAGTATTTTGGTATCATGGTAGAGGTTATAGTTTAGTCATTTTGACCAGAAAGTCATATCAAAAAAATAGAGTACAAGGAGACGTATTTTAGTGGGACATGATATACCTAGATGATGGTGACCTCGTCTAGATCTTGTATATGAAATTTGTTTGAAGATAACAGCTGGTCTCGTGCTCCGAATAGCAAGGTCACGATCGAGGACACCAAATGATCTAAATAGAAAGTGGGTATTCATAAGGCACTAATTTATCATCTAGTGGAAACCAATTTATCCTAATCAATTGGTAAAAGAAGTCTAGAGGGCATTCAATCTATAATCTCTAGAAATTCCTCTCTCAAAATTTAAAACCAGGGCACAAATTTATGATTGTTAAAGTTAGAAATATTCCAAGTTGTGGTATCATACCTTGACTTGATATCATAGGGTAACAGATAACATGATGCGGTAGATATGAATCAAGGGCGAAGTGATTTCGAGTAGATGGAAGGATATTGTGTATGTCATCCTTGTGTTCCCATGGGAATCCTTCTGGCATGAAACACTATAATGACATACAAACCGAGGACATGGGCCATTTTACATATACAAGGTCTACAAAAGGTATTTAACTCTAAGGCTTGTCTTGAAAATCCTTTTTGACCAAATCCTTAATCTTTATTTTACGTAAGTCTGGCTATGATATGGTTTATGGGTTTACTAAAGATGTTTATAGGTACTACCCTGTAGTGCAATTGCTAACTCTTAATCCCAATGTGTTTAGAAAGAACGAGATAACTATTCTATGCATGGACATGACACAAATGAAGGTGAATCAATAATGTATTAACTAGAATAATACCTGTGGTATCTGTCAACTCGGGAAGGGTGTCTAGCACTGTCATGGCGAGTGCTCGTCCTTACCTCAGATTATTCATCTCTTCTCTAGCAGGCCTATTCTCTGGTGTTTGGCCCACCAAGGCTGGTCCCTCCTGATATTCTTCTAGAGAAAGTGGTTGCGGTGCACCTGGTCCGTGAGTTATTGGCCCTCGTAACTCTTGCTGTGATGGTGCTGGAGCTAAACTGGGTGTGGCATGTCGGTTGGGACAATCTCGAAGTTTATGCTCATTGGAACCGCAATTGAAGCAACACTTTAGTCGCCGATGACAGTCCTTCTGCTGGTGCCCTCTTCTTCCACAAAACTGGCAGGTTATTGTACTTGGAACTTGGTAGGGCACGGCTTGCTGTTGATATTGTGCAGTCAGTCGTCGTTCGGGGCCTCCTGAACCAAGTTGAACTGGAAGGTCTATCGGGGCATAGTATCTTTGAGTTTGTTGTGCTTCCATATGAAGGATCTCCTGACTTCTAGCTTCTTCTAATACTGCGGCGTGCGAAATTCTAGATTGCACAATGGTGTGGGTTTTAAGCTCGGGTCTTAACCCATTATGAAACCTTTTTGCCTTCTCTTTCTCCGTTGGCATCAATCCCTCGACAAATCTGCTTAGTCAACTAAATTCTGCATCATACTCGTCAACCGACTTGTCGTCTTGTTTAAGGTGGAGGAACTGATCATACAATATATTCCGAACAACAGTTGGAAAGTACCTCTCGTTGAAGAGTTTGTAGAACTCTTCCCATGAATGATTGGTACCCAAGCGCCTCTCCTCCGCTTTCCACCAATGATGGGCATTGTCCTCGAGTAATAAATTAACTGCGGTCATCCAATCTTCTTTAGGCAACTGTGACGCCCTTAACTTCTTCTCGGTACAGATAAGCCTTGAAGAAACTTCTAGTGGGCCTTTGGTACCTTTGAAGGTCTTCGACTTCATTAGGGTAAAATCTGAAATATTGCCTACGTATGAATGGGGCCTTGGTGGAGGTGCTGGTACTTGGGCTGGTGGTGGAGATGCAGGTCTATTACGTGGGACCATCACGTCTTGTCTCCATTGTAACGCTCCAGTCCCAAAATACTTAGGACCAAGTTCGCAACATGCCAGCTGCACATATACGAAGAATACTCCAATATATAAAATTCTCGTATACGTACATAAGCTGTATATATATAATAAAATCACAGGCCAGAATATAAGTATCTAATCTCTTCACAGCTCAACACAGAAGAAACGAGAGTCCAATAAATAATGCATCAAAAGATAGCCGGGTGGACATACCAACTCCAAACAGCTATGAAAAATAGTCACAAAGATACGAGTCCAACCTCCGCAAAATAGAAAGTAAATAAAAGAACATAAGATGTCCACTATATAGTCTCAATAATCTTCTAAGATAAGAATAGAGCTAAATGTCAAAGGGAAATGCCTCGTCGCCCACAAAAGATGGATCCAATGCCGCTCCGTACTCCTGCGGGAAGTCGTCTAATCCTGGAGAGATAACCAGGCCCTCAGAGGGACGTAGCAAGATACAAGAAAATACCATGCCATATAAACTGTGATAATATAATAAGAAGAAGGGATGCATGCAATAGGGTACCTAACCGTACTATAGTAAATATGCAATAAAGAACAATCCTCCACATATGGGAACTCGGGCTGTATAGAAGTGGCATAGTCCCTCTCATCGGAAATCAGTACAATCCGTCCATAACGTTCGGCGAACGTCAGAGGGAATCAATATGAAAACGTCTATAACGTTCCCTGAATGTCAGAGGGAATCAGTACAATAGGGTGAACCTGCGTCTCCAACGGAGCTTCAGGTACAATAGCAGTATGTAAATGGGGCCCATACATCAAGGAACTGTTCTTCCCTCCCAATGCCTAATGGAGTCACATCCATGACTCATATGACCATCTAGTAACTGCCAAGTCCACTAGCATACAATTCTATTGGCAGTTACTCCTAACTGTCGCACGCCTCATACGTATCGGTGGCCGGCCGACTTCGTGAGTACGTGTCCTATATGTGACTCATAATACGTGGTAAAGTAAGTGTCAAGGCCATATGAGATATACCAATACCTCATCAATAATGGGTGGTCACTAGGCTAAGTCGATGCAAGAGAGAGAAATAAAAGCAAGAAAAGGACCGATAGAGTCGCTTGCACCCAAGTGTGACTTGGACGCACATTTTTATAATAAAAAATAAGAAATGCTGAAAATAACAACTGAAAATAAGAATATGTAAATCACAGAGTAAGGTGGCAAGGTATCTTGCCTGATGGTACAAATTGGCAAGTCCAGAAAATCACAATGTCAGCCAAGAAACGTCACAATCTTTAAACAACTTCGGACGCTGAAACAAACATCAAAAACGTAGTCGGTGTATAAGATATACCTAAGAAACGCCTGTCCAAACTCTAATTTTGGAACAGGGGCAAAATCGTAATTTTGTATCAAAACGATGTCCGTCGTTGGACTCGCTTTGCACTGATACGCGTGTCAAAGTTTATAGTCTCTAAAGTCATCAAACTACATGTCTATGGATTCAGTTTGAGGAGAGGAACTCAACGATATGTCCAGTTTTGGATTCTGATGAGCCGCGTACAAAATTGCCCGTTTGAGTGGGTAGCGGGCCCGCCAAAATGGGGTTTCGGTCGACCTTTCTCATAATCGAACCAAACTTGGCACACAGGACCAAAATTTTGATTCGGACATGTTGGCACAAGTTTTTTCTCGATTTGATGACTGTACACGAAGTTAGGGCAAAGTTTGTAAATTGGCGATACGGTAGTATCTCGACGGATACGGACTGATTTCGTCGCGCACACACGACGAAACTGAGTTCCGTCAGTTCCCACACGTCGGTAACGTCCATACACGCCTTTCGATGCGTATAGCATGCGACCACGTCGCCCGGTTTGTTGGGGCGCACGCCTTATCGAGAAAATTTTAGAAATTTTATATAAATTAACACAGGTTTTTCTCCAACTTCAACATCAATTTACTTTTTACACGTTAATCGAAACGATGATCCTGAAGATGCATTGCAATCTTGGTTATGTTGTATTTTACTGTTTTAATTATTTTCTACAATAATTTAATACACAGCAAGAAAATTGGCCGACAAGTTGTCGTTTTGAAACAATTTTTAGTATTACAGAAAACAGGTTTTTCTTCAACTTCGTCTCGATTTTTTGAGCAAGTCGATGGGTTGTTTCGAAATCCACCTAGAGGATCTCGAAGAGGGTCAAGTCTATTTTCCAGAAAATCTTACGGATCGAAAATCGGTGCTACGAGTAAAAAGTTACGTCGTCAAAAAGTAGGGTACCTTGAGTGGGAAAACTGCTCCGTGGATGAGGAGGGGATGACTTCCGATGCTCCCTTCGTCGCGCACACAACTCCGTCGTTGGTGAAACAAACTCGTAGGCGAAGAGGGTATGTTCTGCCGCAATTTTCGTTTTGGGAGCCTAGGATTTTGAGGTCTATTGAGGAAGTTATATATACAACAAGTGGGGCGAAAATCCTAGTACTACTACTATTACTAATACTAATAACCCATAGCCCACGACTCACAAAATTGTTGGGTTGCTGCTGAACGCAGCAAGCATGGATAGGGGTGGGGCCCGCCCATTTTATGGGTGGGTTGACTATTTTTTTTCCTTTTTTTTCTTTTTCTTTTCTTTTTCTTTTCTTATTCTTTTTCATTTCTTTCTTTTTCATTTCTTTTTCTTTTTATTTATTAAAAATTCTTTCTTTTTTTAGAAAATTCTTTTTTTTTTGAAGCCTAGTTTCTATTTTTCTATTATTACTCTATTTAAATATCTAAATTCTATTTTATTTATTATTTCTAATTAAAAAAACTCTTTTCAATAATTCAATAATTAGATATATTTATTTTTTTCCCACATATATGTATATATAAATATATATACCTTAATAAATCAACAGATACACACATACATATATACATATATATAAGTATATCATATAAACTTACACCCATACTATGCATTATACTCCTAATATTATGCATACATGTATTTTAGCAAAAAAAATAATTTACACAAAATTAATATTAAATAAATTAATAAATTAGGGGGTTTACATCCTACCTAACTTAAAGAAATTTTGTCCTCGAAATTAAAACTACAGTAAAGGGGTCTAATGCAAATGCAAAATTTTTAAGGGGCTAACGCGTGAAAGGCGTCCCTTGGTTTTCGAACAAATGAGGGTAGTTGTACAAGGAACCTTATTGGCTTAATTTCTATAGGGTAAGTGTTCTTGGTTCAAGGCTCTACCCCACTTATAGAAGTTGGCTATCCGTGATAAATGTCGTTACGAGCCTTCTGAGAGGGGCTAAAAGGTGCAGGGGTTTCATATTGAATGAATCCATCTCGAATTTAAACTATATTGGCGGGGCAATAACTCGTAAGATCAACTTATACCATCTCTGCTAGGCTATGGTAGTCTAGAACAAGTCATAACTCGAGAGGTTGGGCTAGTTCCAAATCAGATTGGTTAGATAGGTGCCATAATTCAAAAATATGCCTCCCATGATTTTTGTGTACATGTGGCAGATAGGGTCTCAATTGAGTATCACACTAGGGCAGGTGCATATTGGACTTCGAGTAGATCACAACCATATATCGGGTCGAAAGTTTTGAGTTGAGTTTTGTTCTCAAATTGAAGTCGAAAGGTTCGTCGGTATTATGGTAAGGTTTATAATTAGCCCTTTTTTCTCAAAAAACGTATCATAAAAATAGAGTACAAGGAAACGTATTTTAGTGGGACATGATATGTCTACATGAAGGTGGACTCGTATAGGTCTTACAGATAGAATTTGTTGGAAGGTAGCAACTGGTCTTGTGCTCCGAATCTAAATGCCATGGTCGGGGACCCAAAAATGTTCTAAATAGAAAGTGGAAGTTCATGAGGTACTAATTATCGTTCTAACAGAAACCACTTATTCTAATCAACAGGCAATCCTAGTACATTCTAAATTCTACTGGGGCTCTACGATCTATATCCTACAGTAATTCATTTCTAGAAGTTAACAAAGACACCGCTCTATGGTTTAGTGGAGTTAGAAAGGTTCAAGTCGGAAGGTCATACCTCAATTTGTGGAAGGATATTACACGATGTACTAGGATACGAGATGTGATAGATATGAGTCAAGTTTTGAAGACCGTACTTTGATTCCAACAGATGTCAATAATTGTGTGAATATCTTTCCTGTCTATAGATGGTATGATGAACTGAGGAGGATATTACGGGTCTATCTTCCCTCAATACGAGCATCTGACTTTTCAAAATTTGCAAAGGTAAAAACAATAAGTGTTCCAGGGAGAGAGGATCGAATCCGAATATGGGATTCTAGAGGCGTTTCAAATAGAGTTGTCAAGGCAGTTGCGGATGAGATCTTAGAGCCATCTATATCTCAATCCACGTAGGATAAGCAAATAAAAGCGAACCAACTGTACGAAGGTTGATCAGACCATCATACACTGATTTTGATTAGACAATATGTTAGTGGACGTCCCCAATAAACACATGCCATGAACAAGCTCGATAAGGAAAAGCTTACAAAATCTAGGCTATAATAGCGGTGTTTAGTCAGACTAGTCCAAATATTAGTACGCGAGATTTATGATTGAATAAAAATACGAGTAGTTCGAGGTTTAAGAATCTAAGCCGTGTCCAGTGTTCGTGCTTATCCAATCATCCTATTGTCTAATTTTCTCTGGCCTTGGCTAAACTTATGATGCATGGATATGATAACAAGGAATATGAAAATTTAAAATCATACCTGCTACGACTTCTCCTTCTGTTTCCATATTCTCCACTGCTAACGAGAAGGCATGTTCGTAATTCTGGCCGGGGTCCTGAACTCTAGTCCTGTCATGATGTACTGGCTGGGGTGGTAATGGGGGACGAGGAGCTCCTACTGTTGGTGCTATAAGACCAGACACCTGTTGTCCTGGTCGGGGTGCTAGGAGTGTAGAAGCTGTCGGCCTCGGGGTCTGTCGAGCATATACTATCGCCTGCTGCTCTGGACAATCCTTGACCATATGCTGGCTGGATCCACACCTCAAGCACCATCCATGACGGATCCGACAGCCTCTCTGGACATGTCCTTCCTTTCCACAGTAATGGCAAATGGACTTCTGATATGGTATGGGCCTCTGTTGGTACTGTCCTGTGGGCCTCCTGATAGGTCCATCCTGTGTAGCTCTAGCCGGTACGACTGCTATTGTATGGCATCACGATGTCTGATGCTGCTCCTTACGAAGAATCTCCTGGGCACGAGCTTCTTCCAAGACAGCTGAATGGAAGACTCGAGATTGGGTAGTCGTATAAGACTTGAGCTCTGGTGCAAGCCCTTGGTGAAATCTTCTCGCTTTCTCTAACTCTGTCGGAAGCAATCCCGCACCAAATCTACTCAGGCGATTGAACTCTGAGTCATACTCATCAACTGTCATATTCCCTTGCTTCAGATGAAGGAACTGATCGTAGAGACCGTCTCGAACATGAATAGGGAAGAATCTTTCATAAAAAAGATCGTAGAACTGCTTCCAGGTGATCCCAGTGCCTAATTGCCTTTCTTTCGTCTTCCACTAGTGGTGAGCATTATCTTCTAAAAGTAGGTCCACTGCAGTCATCCAATCACGTGCTGGCAACTAGGATGCTTTCAATAGCTTCTCCGTGCTAATAAGCCATGCTGACACCTCCAGTGGCTTCTGAGTACCTCTGAAGGACTTGGGGTTCATATATGTAAAGTTCTTGATAGAGCCTTCATAAGGATGTAGAGCCGGTGTTGGTGCCGGTGTCGGAGGTGGAGGTGGGGGCCTAGTCAGCGCCGTCATCATGCTCTGCCTCATCAACTCAGTCTGTTGCCACTGAGCCTGCATCATGGCATACATGAACTGAGTGGTAGGGCTCCCCTCAGTCGGTGGTGGAGGCATCTAAGGGACCAATTGTGGCTTAAACTGTTGAGGGTATGGTGGTGGTGGCAGGGGCACATTCCCTCCTGGTGGTACGGTAGTAGTCTGTCCATCCTGGCTAACTGGAAATGCTTGTGTCTCATGGTGTACCATCGTCGGAGTCGTAGTAGGCTGCGACTGTCCTGGCTGGTACGAGGTCACCGGGGTTATCGGAGGATTCTGTTCCTCTTGGGTGGCCGCATCACCAGAGGTGATGGCCAAGGTGGAAGTGCGTCCGCTTCTTAGATTCATACTATTGGCACGAGGAAGAATAGGACGATATTAGGAGAAGTTGGATATAAGGTAATTCATGAAATCAAAGGAATTTAAAAAGATTGGAAGTCAAGGAAGTAGTAGTTCTGGATGAGATACTATTCATATTCCTATATGCAGGCTTGTGGGGCACAGTCATGTAACCCAACAATATTTTCTGACCTTCATGGGCCACCACAAAAATATGTAACGCCCCAGTCCCAAAATACTTAGGACCAAGTACGCAACATGCCAGCTGCACATATACGAAGAATACTCCAATATATGAAATCCTCGTATACTACATAAGCTGTATATATATAATAAAATCACAGGCCAGAATATAAATATCTAATCTCATCACAGCTCAACACAGAAGAAATGAGAGTCCAATAAATAATGCATCAAAAGATAGCCGGTTGGACATACCAACTCCAAACAACTATGAAAAATAGTCACAAAGATCGGAGTCCAACCTTCGCAAAATAGAAAATAAATGAAAGAACATAAGATGTCCACTACATAGTCTCAATAATCCTCTATGATAAGAATAGAGCTAAATGTCAAAGGAAAATGCCTCGTCGCCCACAAAAGATGGATCCAATGCCACTCCGTACTCCTGCAGGAAGTCGTCTATTCCTGGAGAGATAACCAGGTCCTCAGAGGGACGTAGCAAGATACAAGAAAATACCATGACATATAAACTGTGATAATATAATAAGAAGAAGGGATGCATGCAATAGGGTACCTAACCGTACTATAGTGAATATGCAATAAAGAACAATCCTTCACATATGGACACTCGAGCTGTATAGCAGTGGCATCGTTCCTCTCATCGAGAATCAGTACAATCCGTCCATAACGTTCGGTGAACGTCAGAGGGAATCAGTAAGAAAACGTCCATAACGTTACCTGAATGTCAGAGGGAATCAGTACAATAGGGTGAACCTGCGTCTCCAACGGAGCTTCAGGTACAATAGCAGTATGTAAATGTGGCCCATACATCAAGGAACTGTTCTTCCCTCCCAATGCCTAATGGAGTCACATCCATGACTCATATGACCATCTAGTAACTGCCAAGTCCACTAGCATGCAATTCTATTGGCAGTTACTCCTAACCGTCGCACGTCTCATACGTATTGGTGGCCGACCGACTACGCGAGTATGTGTCGTATATGTGACTCATAATACATGGTAAAGTAAGTGTTAAGGCCATATGAGATATACCAATACCTCATCAACAATGGGTGGTCACTAGGCTAAGTCGATACAAGAGAGATAAATAAAAGTAAGAAAACGACCGATAGAGTCGCTTGCACCCAAGTGTTACTTGGATGCACAGTTTTATAATAACAAACAAGAAATGCTGAAAATAATAACTAAAAATAAGAATATGTAAATCACAGAGTAAGGTGGCAAGGTATCTTGCCTGATGGTGCAAAGTGACAAGTCCAGAAAATCACAATGTCAGCCAAGAAACGTCACAATCTCCAAACAACTCCGGACGCTGAAACAAACATAAAAAATATACTCGATGTATCAGATGTACCTAGAAAATGCCTGTCCAAAAGTCTAATTCTGGAACAGGGGCAGAATCACAATTTTGGGTCAAAATGATGTCCGCCGTTGGACTCACTTTGCACTGATACGCGTGCCAAAGTCTATGGTCTCTAAAGTCATCAAACTACATGTCTATGGATTCAGTTTTAGGAGAGGAACTCAATGGTATATCCAGTTTTGGATTCCGATGAGCCGCGTACAAAATCGCCCGTTTGAGTGTGTCGCGGGCCCGCCAAAAAGGGGTTCCGGTCGACCTTTCTCATAATCGAACCAAACTTGGCACATAGGACCAGAATTTCGATTCAGACCTGTTGGCACAAGTTTCGTCTCGATTTGACGAATGTACACGAAGTTAGGGCAAAGTTTGCAAATTGGCGATACGGGGGTATCTCGACGGATACGGACTGATTTCGTCGTGCACACACGACAAAACTGAGTTCCGTCAGTTCCCACACGTCGGCAACATCCATACGCGCCTTTCGATGCGTATAGCGCGCGACCACGTCGCCCGATTTGTCGGGGCGCACGCCGTATCGAGAAAATTTCAGAAATTTTATATAAATTAACACAGGTTTTTCTCCAACTTCAACATCAATTTACTTTTTACACGTTAATCGAAACGATGATCCAGAAGATGCGTTGCAATCTTGGTTATGTTTTTTTTTACTGTTTTTAAATAGTTTCTACAAATATTTAATGCACAGTAAGAAAATTGGCCGACAAGTTGTCGTTTTAAAACAGTTTTTAGTATTACAAAAAATAGGTTTTTCTTTAACTTCGTCTCAATTTTTCGAACAAGTCAATGGGTTGTTTCAAAATCCACCTAGAGGATCTCGAAGAGGGTCAAGTCTATTTTCCAAAAAAATCTTACGGATCGAATATCGGTGCTACGAGTAAAAAGTTACGTCATCGAGAAGTAGGGTACCTTGAGTTGAAAAATTGCTCCGTGGATGACGAGTGGCTGACTTCCGATGCTCCGTTCGTCATGCACACAACTCCGTCGCTGGTGAAACGAACTCTTAGACGAAGAGGGTATGTTCTGCCACAATTTTCGTTTTGGGAGCCTAGGGTTTTGAGGTCTATGGAGGAAGTTATATATATAACAAGTGTGGCGAAAATCCTAATACTACTACTATTACTAATACTAATAACCCATAGCCTACGACTCACGGAATTGTTGGGTTGCTGCTGAACGCAGCAAGCATGGATAGGGGTGGGGCCCGCCCCTTTTATGGGTGGGTTGACTATTTTTTTCTTTTTTCTTTTCTTTTCTTTTTCTTTTTCTTTTCTTTTCCTTTTCTTATTCTTTTTCATTTCTTTCTTTTTTATTTCTTTTTTATTTCTTTTTCTTTTTATTTATTAAAAATTCTTTCTTTTTTTTAGAAAATTCTTTTTTTTGGAAGCCTAGTTTCTATTTTTCTATTATTACTCTATCTAAATATCTAAATTCTATTTTATTTATTATTTCTAATTAAAAAAAACTCTTTTCAATAATTCAATAATTAGATATATTTATATGCACATATATTCCCACATATATGTATATATAAATATATACACCTTAATAAATCAACACATACACACATACATATATACATATATATAAGTATATCATATAAACTTACACCCATACTATGCATTACACTCCTAATATTATGCATACATGTATTTTAGCAAAAAAGTTTTTTTTACACAAAATTAATATTAAATAAATTAATAAATTAGGGGGTTTATTACGTCTTGTCTCCATAGCTTATTTTGTTGCCACTGAGCTTGCAATAAAGTATAAAGGAACCAATTGGTATCATCTCCATCAATCGGGGGCATAGGCATCTGCGGTCTAGCTTGATGTAGATTCTGATGAAGGGGTGGTGGAGTATACCCTCCCTGGGGTGCAGGGGTCTGTTGAACAGGCTGAACCAACTGGGGTTTAGAGGCTTGGGGATGCTGGTGAGTAGGTAGGGTCATCTGGTCTGGCTGAGAAGGCATGGTTGAGGTTGCTGTAGGATGCTGTGAGTGAATTTGCTCCTCTTGGGTTGCCGGGTTTCCTGGTGTGATTACAAGTGGTGCAGCGCTACCGTTATGAGGATTTATTTTCTGGCATGAGATATAAAATTTTTGTTAGAACAATTTCAAGCTAGATGCAAGTCAAGCAACCAAATGAGAGTTTGAAGAGGAATCAAGGAAGGTATCAAACATGTGGATGAGATGCCTAATTTCTAATCCTATATGCAGGCTCATATCAGCACAGTTATGTAGCCGATACAATATGCTCTGACCGGCATGGGCCACCATAAAAACATGTAACACTCCAGTCCGAAAATACTAAGACTAGGTACGTAGACATGCCAGCCGTATAATAAAATATACGTAAGCTGTAAAATGTAGTAGAACCATAGCTAATCTCATTCACACAAAAATAA
The DNA here is from genome assembly GCA_029216955.1 of Iris pallida. Lineage (NCBI taxonomy): Eukaryota > Viridiplantae > Streptophyta > Magnoliopsida > Asparagales > Iridaceae > Iris > Iris pallida. The sequence goes on along the minus strand of JANAVB010038660.1, from coordinate 66,021 downwards.
ATAAATAAAAGATATCACATAATGAGAATGAATTGCTTTGATACAATATGTTGGGCGGAGACAAATCTACTACCAACAAAATATGGAAAAACACATGGAAAATGAAATGAGTTTTGCGAACAAAGCGAGGACGATCCAAGTGCAATCATCCTCGAAGAAATAGAGAGGATCACGGCTAGAGCTAGAATACCTGCGAAAGACAAGAGGACACACCTGGCAAGATAACCAGGTCCTCAGAGGGACGTAACAAGACACATAATATCATGCCATATAAACTGAATAAATATTGCTCAAATAAATAAGTCAATTGAATTATAACATGGTCCAATACACACCTATTGAACTAGCTTACCATCCTCCCAACTAAACAAGGACATGAGATGGTAAACTAATTTACGATGACGTATCTTTCCATGCTATGAATCCAATATGGTATCCGGACCCCAACAAGGTTCAATACCTTCTCATCGAAGTAGTAAGTCACACCTACAACTAAACAAGGACAAGATGTGACGAACTAATCCACGACAAGTTATTATTCCAAGCTACAGTCAGATACAAGTACCCAAACCAAAAGTACTCATAACTAACGGATAAGGTAGCCAAACCATTCTAAGTGAATGTTGTTTTAAGAACAGTTCATGGTCGCATGACTACCGGGTCAAGTCAAGAAAATACCAATACAGTACCTCAGTAGTGAGTCACAACACCATATACTATTCCTCAGTATCGAACGAGTCTATAGCATATAGTCTACCTATCGTTCCTCAGTAGCAAGCGAGTCTATGATAGATAGGGTGGTAGTCAACTTCCAATCATGTTCTTCCCGCCCAATGCCAACTCATAACTGCTAAGTCTTCTAGCATGTAATTCTATTAGCAGTTATTTCCTAACGCATGGCTTATACGTACTGGTGGCAAGCCAATCATGCATGTTCGAGTCCTATATGTGACTCACAACAATGTGGTATAATTGTGTCAAGGCCTATGAATGCAACACACAAGGTGGTCCCTTAAATCTAGGTTTAATGTGTAAGAAAAATAATACATAGTAGGAAATATAAATAAACAGTAAGTTCTAACAGGTTATGCCATGTATCACAGTTTATTTTGCATAAAAAAATAATGAATAATGCATGAAATATGAGCTAAATAAATAAACAGCAAATGGCAAGGTGTCTTGCCTGAGGGTGGTGCGAGATGTAGCAAAATCCAATAGTCAGAATCGTCAACACGAAAGTCCAAATCCACAAAGAGCTCCGGATGCTGAAACAAACATCACGAACGAGTTTGGAATAAAAGATACGCCTAGGAAACGCCTGTCCGAAAGTTAAATTCTGGAACAGGGGCAAAATTGTAATTTCGGGTCAAAATGATATCCGTTGTTGGAACCAATTTGCACCAAAATGCGTGCCAGTACCTACGGTCTCTAAAGTCGTCAAACTACATGTCTACGGGTCCGATTTGAGGAGACGAACTCAACGGTATGTCCAGTTTTGGATTCCGATGAGACGTGAACAAATTTGTCCTTTAGAGCGGGTCGCGGACCTTGGCATACAGGACCAAAAAAATGATACGGTCCTGTTGGCGTAAGTTTCGTCTCGATACGATGAACGTACACGAAGTTATGGCCAAGTTTGCAAAAGGTCGATACGGGGGTATCTCGATGGATACGCACTGATTTCGTCGCGCACACGCAACGAAATTGAGTTCCGTCAGTTCCTACACGTCAACAACATCCATACGCACCTTTCGATGTGTATAGTGCACGACCATGTCGCCGGGTTGTCGGGGGTGCACACCGTATCGGTGAGAATTGTTGAAATTTACTATTTAAAAACCAAATTTTTTCTAAATTTTGAGACTGTTTTAACAACAACATACTTAATGAAAATCAAAACTAAAAGATGGGTTTCTATCTCGTATAGGTTGTCTATACATCCTTTCAAATAGAAAGTCTAAACTGTTAATGTTTTTGGCAAGAACTGCCTTCCTTGTTCGGGGTCTGGCTCGGGTTTCCTGTTCATGTTTGAACATATTTTTTCGGGATTTTGGTTCGATTTCTACAACAATTTAATGTACTAGGAATTAATCTAGTTGAAGGGGATGGAAGAGGTATAGATCGGCTAGAAGTAAGACTTTGTGGATCGAAAATTGATTCAACAATGACGGAGAAAAGTGGGGTTGAATATAGGTACCTGGGGCTGCTGTGATCAGAGCAATTCTCTGTTCTCGGCTAGAACTGGGCGGCCGATGGTGATCCCCGGCGGTCGACGGCCGACTTTAGGCGGCTAGGGATGTGCGAGGTAGGTCGCCCAAGGTTGGGGTTGAAGAAGATTGGGTTTGGATAGGGCTGCTTCGAGTTGCTCGGGGTTCTCTATATCAGGATTTGGATGAAAATATCATCCGATCAAACTTCGTATTTAAACTGGAATTTAAATTTTAATTTGAGATTTGATAAAGATTAGAAATAATCAAATTGGATTAGCCTTTGGATTCTTTTGAATCCATTAGAGAAATTCCTTCTCTGTCCGCACAATGAGTCGGAGGAAAAGGGGTTTTTGTTGTTCGCGCAAAGAAGAAGCATGGGATGATCGGGTTTTAAATAGTACTGGGAACGGTACACAATATTTTTTTTCCTTTTTCTTTCTCTTTACAAAATAAACCTTTATAAAAAAAGAAGAAGATATATATATTTATATCTAAAATTCTAGTCTAGCCACATAATTTATGAAAGTTCACTCATACATATTTATAATTTCCAAAAATACCTTGGTAGCATTTATTTACTCTATATATAAAAATATCTCACTTAATATTGAAACCCTAATATCATTAAACAAGATATAATTTCCAATTATTTCTAAAATAAGTAAATAATACATAAAAAGGAATTTACAAACAAGTATAAAAATATTTCTTAAAAGAATTGAATATTACGACAAGTAAATTTAGAAGGGTACGACGGTAGTCAGGGCACACGATGCCACTCGTCGTACCACATTGTCTAGTCAATGAGCGTAACAAATTATAAATATGACTAAGACTTTATCTATAAATAAATATCAAATAATTCCAAATAATTTTTCAAGCAAATATAGAATAATAATAAAATCTTTTGAAAATTCTAGGGGTTTACACTTATGCATCTAGGCAGTTACGGACTCATGAGAAGAACTACTCTACCCATGACTTGGAACTAGCAGCAGTAATATTCGTTCTGAAGCTATGGAAACACTATTTATACGAAGAGCGTGTGAAAATCTTCATAAACCACAAGATCTTGCAGTATGTATTTATCCAGAAAGAGCTTAATATAAGGCAACGGAGATGGCTAGAGTTGATAAAGGATTTTGACATTTACCTACAGTATCATCCTGGAAAGGCTAATGTTGTAGCGGATGCACTTAGCAGATACCCAGTGGCTATGTATCTGACTATGGACAGACATTTCCTTGAAGATTTGGAGAAGCTCAGTGTAGAGATCATTCTACCTAAAGCAGAGATGCAGATAATGAGTTTGCATATCCAGTCCAGCCTAATGAAGAAGATCAAGGAGACTCAGTTCCTTGATATTAGGCTCCGTCAACTCAGAGCACAAGCAGATATAGGACTTCTAGATGATTTCGGTATAGCTGACGATGGATCGTTGAGGCATGGCACTAGACTGTGCGTACCAGAAGGTAGTTTGAGAGAGGAGATAATGCAAGAAGCTCACCAGTCACAGTATTCTATAAATCTTGGTGCCAACAAGATGTATAAGGACATACGAGAACACGTCTGGTTGTACGGTATGAAGAAGGACGTTGCCAAATTTGTTTTCCGATGCCTTGTCTACCAGCAGGTGAAGGCGGAGAGACAGTGGCCAGCTGGACTGCTACAACCATTACCCATTTCGGAGTGAAAATAGGAACACATCACGATGGACTTCGTCTCAGGGCTTCCTCGTTCGCAAGGAAGGAAGGATGCCATTTGGATTATAATCGATAGACTAACCAAATCAGCTCATTTCATTTCCGTCAAAGTGGAACTTTCTACTGAAATGTTGGAAGAGCTATATATAGATAGATAGTGCATATTCATGGAGTTCCAGTGAGTATTGTGTCCGACAGAGATAGCCAATTCACTTCGTACTTTTGGAAGAGCCTGCAGGAAGGACTTGGTACTCAGTTGAAGTTCAGTACTACGTGCCATCCCCAGACTGATGGACAATCTGAAAGGACCATTCAGACTTTGGAGGACATGCTGAGGACTTGTGTTTTAGACTTCGATGGATCATGGAAGGATCATCTGTATTTGGTAGAGTTCTCATACAACATTAGCTACCAAGCTAGCATTGGGATGACACCATTCGAGGCACTATACGGACGACGATGCAGAACACCGCTCTCTTAGGACGATGTTGGAGAGAGAGTTATGCTTGGACTAGAGATGATCACAGAGGCTGCAAATAAGGTCAAGATGATCAGAGACAGACTCAGGGTTGCCCAAGACAAGCAGAAGCATTGGGCCGATAACAGTCGAAGACCCTTGGAATTCACTGATGGTGATATGGTATTTGTGAAAATATCTCCTACTCGAGGGATGATCAGATTTGGTCGAGGGGGAAAAGCTGAGCCCCAGATATATTGGACCTTTCACTATACTTGGCAGAGTTGGAGAGGTGGCTTACAGGGTTGCATTGCCACCAAACCTGGAAGGTGTTTACAAAGTCTTCCATGTTTCTCAACTGAGGAGATATATTCCAGACCCCAGTCATGTATAGACCATTCGGAGTTAGAGGTTGGACCCAGTCTCACTTATGCGGAGCAGCCTGTCGAGATTCTGGACCGAAGGAAGAAGATTCTTAGGAACAAAGGTATACCCCTAGTTCGAGTTGCATGGAGACATCACTCTACTAGCGAGTCGATATGGAAGAGAGAGGACGAGATGAAGGAGAAATACCCCTATATTTTTCATGTATGATTATATGTACCATATCCTTGGAAATTTCGAGGACGAAGTTTTTCAAGGAGAAAAGTTTTTTAACTCCTTAATATTTTCTTTGTTTGAATAAATTGAAGATTTACTAATTTAATACAAATTATTAATATTGTTATTATTAAATTATTTTAAATAAAATTGAATTAAATATGATAAATAGTTTAATTATAAATTTAAATTGGAAAAAGGCACTTCTGTAATTAATATTAGATAAGAATTATTGTTCGTAGATAATAAAGAATTAAAATTTAGTAATTAAAGTGAACGAGGATTTTGGTTAAATTATGCAAATAAATATCTTTACTTATAATAAAAGTTTGGAGATGTAAATAAATATATTGCATGCTATAGTATAAAGGGGCTATGGATAAATATAGAATGTAGGGAGAACTTATTTGCAACTAATGTATGGAAAGTTAAAACAATAGAATTAAAAAGCTTGTGAAACATTGAATGAAGCAAGTTGTGGTTGAATGCTATAAGTCTCTTACTTTAGAAACCGTAGGAGAGGGAGAGATATCTCTCCATTATTCTTTGAAACTAAAATCAGTTTCCATCCCTTCATTTCTTTCTGTTTAAATGACGGAAATCCAATCGAGAACCAAGCTTGTGAACCAGTGAATGCAGCATGTTGAATGAAGCAAGTTGTGGTTGAATGCTAGAAGTCTATTACTTTAGAAACCGTAGGAGAGAGAGAGAGAGGGAGATAGAGAGATCCATTATTCTTTGAAACTGAAATCAGTTTCCATCCCTTCATTTCTTTCCATCCCTTATATATATGTAGAGTTTGATCCTCACTCCTTTATCCTCTTTCACCTCACCCACTCGACAAATCTTTGTCGAATCCACCTTTCCAATTCCGAGCCACAATCGTCAAGCTGAGCTTCGTTGAGAACCAACGCCAACACCACGATCGTACGAGCAACACCGCACGCCTGCCACCTTCTTCCCCGGTAAGATTTCTAGCCCCTGTTATACTTTATATATAATAGAAACCCTTTAAAAACATGAAACTGAGCCTGGCCAAGTGGCCAGCGGCCCATCTTTTAGTCTCTATCATCGCGAACCAGAGTTTGAGCCCTCCCCTTGTATTTTTTTTAATATATATAGTGTCTAGGATGAAATGTAAACTGTTGGGTTCTATTTTTGACATAGAACCAAATATGACCTATTGGTTATAGCAGCTATGTTAAGGCCTTGCCAAGGAATCCAGAGTTTGAGCCCTGGCTTTGTGTTTTTGTGTATATATGTGTGTGTGTGTGTGTGTGTGTGTGTGTGTGTGTGTGTGTGTGTTATACCGTTAATAATACAAAAATTTTATTATTTTATCATATATTCTGTATTTTATATTTTTATCAACACTTTTATATTATGTAAAATTTATGATAAATAGTAATTTTAATGTTAGTATTCATTTATAATTTTGTAGAATTATTTATTTGTTAAATATATTATTTAGTAATTTAAAAGAGTAATTAGAAAATTATGAAAACTATGTACTCTAATTTTTAATGCATGTTTAATACTATTAATAAATGTTAGAAAAATACTGATAATTAGTGTTTTCAAAGTAGTATTTATTTGTAAATTTTCAAGCATTAAATATTATTATTTATATTTTCTATTAATTAAAAACTGAAAGTACAATTTAATGTATTTTATGTATATTGATTTTTAGTAAATATCAAACAGTGGTGTAAAGCTAAATAAAATTCAATCAAATATTAGATTTTCTGTAGATCATTTATATATATTTACATGTTAATTATATGTTAGTTTTGATATGTTAAAAATTAGTTTCTGTTAACAATTAATTATAAATAATTATTTTTTAAATAGTTTCTGATTCAAATAATTCTATAAATAGTAATTTCTGTCCAAAATTCTATAAACTTGATACCTTCATTATTTTGCCTAATTTTGACTAATGAAAAATAGTAGCATGTTAGTTTGAGACCTCTAACTATTTAAACGAACATTGTCGGACCGCTTTTTCATAAATAATTTATTTATTAATAATTAAAATAAAATATTTTAATTATTATTAAATTCCTGTAAAATATAAGTAATCCATGACTTGTGATTTTAACTTAGTAAGACTTAATTTTGATGTGTATTAAATATTGTATTAGTCTTAATGTTCAATATTAGGAATAGTATGCCATGTATAGCACAACATGACCCCGTAAGTAACACAACACATAGATAGCAGTTAACCTTTAAACTAAGAAACATTATACCTTATTACAGCTTGAGGATTTTGGACATCAACATTTAACAACGATCATTTTCGATAAAACAAGGCAAGTACACTACAACTTTACGTTTCTGTTCATGATTCCTATTTTGTATTTTAGACTTTTGTTACATGTTTCTTACTTTTCCTTCAAGTTGTTCTTTACGAGTATCTCAAGTTTTATTTAGTGTTTCTCAAGTGTACTTTCCTTACATGTTTCAAGTGGTACTATCCTTATATGTTTCAAGTTGTATTCCTCTTACACGTCTTACACTTTGCATGGCTTGGAAAAATATTTAGTTAACATGTGATCAAAGCCTGTAGTGTAGTACATGTATCCGAGCTTGACTGCGTACTATCGGGTCGGGTGAATTAGAGAATAGACAGACGTCTGTTGTGTTGGCATTCCAGCCTTCCTTCTCCTTTTAGGGCCTATCCGAAAGAGAATCCAGTACCTCTTGGTCATGAATATCTGAATAGGACGAACCGTCTCCGTGGATATCTTTGCTTTGGAGCAAAACAATTCCATGTGTAGTCAATGCCGTACCCCCATGTTGTCTTTATTTACATATTACAAGTTCTTCTATTATAGTCGATCACATGTCTACTAGCTTTTCAAAATTACTTTACATAATTTATATCTTTTGTCATATGCAACCGTTATTTCTTGTTGCAATTACAAATTCTAGTTGTCATTTCCTTATTTCCATGTCTTTCCATATTTGTCCGTTTCCATATTTTAGTAATTGTAAGTTGTAGGGTTGTACTTTGCTCCTTTCCTGATTGGATCATTACAGGTGAATTGAATGAGGAGGAGTTGCTTTGCAATTCATACTATGGACTTGCTACTGAGATGCTAGTACATATCCCAGAGGATGTCCCTGCTGGAGAATACCATATAGCTTAGCTTACATTTTCGCTTTTGAACTTGGTTTGTAATAAATACTTAATATTCATTTTACTGGACTTGTCTCCAGTGTACTCTTACTTTGGGAATGTAACTAAGTGACACCTTTGGACCTATTTCTAGTTTATCTCGATATAGATGCTGTGATAAATCTGATTCAATACAATATTTAAAGATAATTAAAGGTTTATAACAGCTTACTACGCTATGACTCATAGTGTAGGCTGGATGTGTCCGACATGTATCAGAATATTCGGGTACGGGTCGTGACAGTATTGGTCGAAGAACACCGTGTCAGCCCCTTTACAAAAAATTCTAATTACTTCGTGCACGTTTGTCACATCGTGATGAGACTTGCGCCACTAGACTCGTATTGTTTTTTAGTCATGTGAGCTAAGTTTGGTCCTATTCTGAGAAGGTCGACCGAAATGCTATTTTGGCGGGCCTACGACCTGACTCAACAGGCGATTTTGTACACGGCTCATCGAAATCCAAATCTAGACATACAGTTAAGTTTGAACTGGACTCGTAGTTATATAATTTGTCGACTTTAAAGACCATAGGCTCTGGCATATTTTTCAATGCAAATAGGATCCAACAACGAACACTATTTTGGCATAAATTTATCGTTTTACCCGTGTGTTTAGAATCAGACTTATGGGTAGTCAAAATTAGATATTTTCTTAAGCCAAACATGTTGGTGATGTCTGTTTCAGCATCTGAAGATATTTGTGGGAGTTTGACTTTTGTGGCTCATTGAGTGGTTAGATAATGTTGGTTCTATGCGCTACCACTAGACAAGTATACCTTACCAACTTGTACATTATAGTTATGCATGTTCTCTACATTCATGTTATTCATCTTTTTTTATATTGTTATATTCTTGATTGTCTAATCTTGTGTCTAGTTTTACTCATCTTGTTCTAGTTTTACCTTATCTTATTTCTAGCTTATATGAATATACTTGTTTCCTGTTATATTTCATTTATGTTATATTGCTCTTCGTGTTCATATGTGTTCCCCTGACATAGTTGTCTAGTCCTACACTAGTATTTTCTTGACTTGACTTGTCTTGAGATGACTTGACCTGAGTAGGACTTGACTTGCGATATTCTATAGATTGTGAGTGCTTACCTTGACTACGGTCTACAGGATTATTCGACTTTGATACTAGGAATGGCTACCATCTTGATTGGGAGTACTTTCTTTGACTACGATTGAGATACTATAGATTGGGAGTGCTTGCCTTGACTACAGTCTATATATTTGACATATTAGCCATGACTACAGTGTCTGAGGTTCCTTGTGTCTTAGTTCTTGGTGTCTTAGTCCATTGTGCCTCAGTTGATTTTTCCTTGATTATTTCTTATTTCTCTGCATCTGTTTTACTGTTACATTTTGGCATATTTATATATATCTTGCTAGTCTTCTGATGACCTTGTGATCTCTCCAGGTTTTGCTGAGCTCGTTTGTAGATTATATGGAGGATTTATGATTGTTTCTCCAGGATTTTAGGTATATATTTAGTGTATACCTCTTCATATTCGTCCAGTATTATATTTTATTTTACCTTGACCATGTTGTTGTATAGCCTAATTTTGCAAGCTTTATTATTTTCTATGATCTTGTTCAGACGATTGTAATAGAGTCTAATCAACTTTATTATACATTGTCTATTCTTGGTTGTTAGTAGGGTTCGGTGTGTTAATCCCTGATCAACATTAGTGCACTTGGTCTTACGATGGATTTATCTTCAGTGGATTGAGATATAGAATTATCATAATGATATATTGGATATAACTACCCAACTTAGACAGCTTGTACATATTCGAACTGGGCTGGAGTCATCTCGATACATAGCTGGCATGTATATATATTCTAATCCCATGTATTTTGGGACTAGGGCGTTACATTAACTCGCAAAAACTCTATTTTTATGCATACATCTATATACGTATATATTTTCCCCTTGTATATATATCATTTTGTTTCTCTTATAGAGCAGATCGTGGATATAATGTTGTGTTGTTCTCGATATCATATTAATCATATCATGTTGTCTTGATCATGGTATCACATTATAGTGATCTTGGCTTTATGTTATTTGCTTTCCATACCATCGTGTATCGATTTTAGATATCATGTTATGGCTACTATTATTATCAGTGTTTTAAAAATTGGACAAGAGATTGACCTAACCAAGGCACATGATAAGGTCAAACTGGTTCAACCAGTGGTTCAAATACTGGGCTAACCTAAGTAGTATAAGTTTAAACCCTTACGGACACCAATTTTTACAAAAATACCAGTTTTAAAAAACATTATGTCAATATTGAACCAGACCGAGAAAAGTAATAGTTCACGGGCGAATTGGTTGAACCGGCCCATTTTTTAAAACACCGGTTATTATCTTTTGTGTTGATATGGTCCATATTTCGTATTAATATCGATCTGGTGCGACGTTGTTATTATCTTCATAACTGATACTTCCTTTGTGTCGATATCAATCTTGACTGATCTTATGCTGATATTATTTATCGATCCTACATTTGTATCGATCTCATTATTGTGTCATATTAATATAGCATCGTATTGTATCATCATGATCCAGAACTCATATTGTTATTGTATCACTTTAGTACATTATCATATCACTATTTATTGGCATTTAAAAATCACAATTTCCAAACAACCCACTAACTGGTTACTTGTATCTTAGTTTAATAACAATTTCCAGACTGTATTTGTCTTATTATTTTGCATGAGGTTGCCTTTTTTGACTTTGAAACATTGTGGTAACTACTCTATTTATAATTAAGAACACTAGAATTGTTTAGTTTTTAACTCAAAATTGAGATTACTTAGTTGATAAGAAACCCCAACATATTTGTCTATGCAATATTTGTTTACCTGATTGCGATTAATTCCCATAGGATATGATGTATATCGTGATTATACAAATTTGTTGGTTGATTGTTGTCCTTTATTATTTGTCTGTAATAGTAGATAATACTCCTTTGGATATCCTATAACTAGCAATTGATATGGATTTTGACAATGCACGTATTATATGTAATGATTCTAAATATAATTTAGTTTATATTTACTATGTAATCCTTGTTTAATTCAATACCATTGAATTCTCCTCTTATCGTTACTGTTAGATTAGCATTCTTACATGTTTGCACACATATGAGAGAAAGATTTCTAATTGTTACCATTGACTTAAACACTACCAAAATACAGTAAATTAGCGACGGCACATTAGCGACGGACAATTTTTGTCGGCGTTAGCGACGGATTTGTGGCAAATAGCCGACGGCGTACCGATGACAAGCCGATACAATTTTTATTTTATTTTAAGGAGGAGAAAAGGTCGCTCATCCGTCGCTACGGCGTCGGAGATATAGCGACGGATAAGTAGCCGTCGCCATGCAGTTGATTATCTGGCGAGAATTGTTGAGGGAAATGGTGGGATAATTCTTCGACTACGTAGCGACGGATATTCCGTCGGCAAGTATCAAAAATAGCGACGGCCTAGCGACGGATACAAACCGTCGCTGGTCCGTCGCTAAATAAAGGGCCCAGGCTTAAATTAAAACGACGGGGGGAACTTTTCATTCCCCCTAAATTTTATTCTCTCTCCTCTCTCTCTCTCTCTCTCACGCGGCGGTCGGCGACCTCACTCTCCTCTCTCTCTCTCCCGCGGCAGTGATCGGCGACCTCTCCTCTCTCTCGCAAAGGTAATCTCTCTTTCTCTCTCTCTCTCTCGGTGGTCGTGGGTGTCGTGGGCTGCCGGGGGCGTCGTGGGCTGCGGGAGCGGCGGAGACTGCGGGGGTGGCGTGCGCGTGGCAGCGCGGGGCTGCGGCAGGCGCGCACGGGGCTGCGGCAGGCGCACGCGGGGCTGCGGCGGGCGTCGGGGGGCAGCGCGCTCCGGGGCGGCGGAGGGCGGCGGGGGTGGCACGTGCGGGGCAGCACGGGGTTGGAGGGGCGTCGGGGGGTGGGAGGGGCGGCGGGGGGTGGGAGGGGTGCTGGCGCGCGCGGGACTGCGGGGGGCGGCGGGGGGCAGCGTGCTCCAGGGCAGCGGGGGCAGCACGCTCCGGGGCAGCGGGGGTGGCGCGCTCCGGGGCAGCGGTGGTGGCATGCGCGGGGCTGCGCGGGGTACAAATACAATGAGTTGTATCAGCGATATGACAAACCCTAGTTTAAGAAATAGGATATCGGCGATATCGGTAGTATCGGCAGTTTCGGATCGGTAACCCAATACCTTATTATGTTTTTACGACCTTATTATGTTTTCAACCTAGGTTCACAATATCGGTAACCCAACACCTTACCCTAATATGGTAACCCAATACCTTACCCTAATAAGGTAAACCCAATAGCTTAGCCTACAATAGTCCCTGTAGGGGGGATGCGGGTGGTTGGGGGATGAGTGGGGGGTGGCTAGGGGGGTGGGGCAGGGGGGGCGAGGACGGCTGGAGGAGGGTTCGGGTTAGGGTTCGGGTTCGGGTTAGGGACATATAGTCCCTGCAGCCAATCTTCAGATACTATGGTACGACATGGTGATCGGGACATATAGTCCCTACAGCCATTCGACTGGCGAGACAGAAACTATGGTACGACATGGTGATCAGGACATAGTCCCTGCAGCCATTGGACTGGCGAGGCAGAAACTATATAGTCGTAGATAAAGTTGACTGTCCTCCGACTCTCATCGCTCGGCAATGATGATATAACAACCTATCACTATATCTTATATAGTAGTAGATAATATCCTAGTATTACATTATGTGAGTTCATCTTGATTCTGTTACATTCTTCAGATACTAGATACGATAAGAACATATACTACACCATATGTACAAAACATACATGATTCACACTAATGTATGCTAGAATGAATTTTGGGTTGTGTTCTGAGCCATCCGTTCTTACATTTAAAACACATAGGAATTAGTAGTGTGGGAGCGCCGGAGAGAGTGAGAGCGCCGGAGGGAGGGAGGAGAGAGAGTGAGAGATTAAAATGGTACGACATGGTGAAGTAGTACTATATTTTGGCTCCAGCTCCAGCTCCATTTGCTTTAATCTACGGTACGACATGGTGATCAGGACATAGTCCCTGCAGCCATTCGATTGGCGAGGCAAAAACTATGTAACCGTAGATAAAGTTGATTTTCCTTCGACCCTCAGCCCTCGGTAATGATGATACGACAACCTATCACTATATCTTATATAGTAGTAGATGATGTCTTAGTATTACATTATGTGAGTTCATCATGATTCTGTTACATTCTTCAGATACTAGATACGATAAGAACATATACTACACCATATGTACAGAACATAGATGATTCACACTAATGTATGCTAGAATGAATCTTGGGTTGTGTTCTGAGCCATCCGTTCTCACACTTGGCAAAAAATTGAATTTTCTGTACTTTATCTGCTTTCGAAAATGTACTCAAATTACATGATGGTTCCTTTAGTTAGCTTGCTTATGTTACAATTATATTATTTGTGAATATCGATCTTACCAGATGGCACCCATGACCCGAGGAGCGGCATGTCGTTTGAGAGAAACAGTAAATGTTGAGGTGGCTCCTCCTACTGTTAAGGAGGAAGTGGCACCGGTAGCTAGTGAGACCGGGAGTTTTATTCATCCAGCACCGGTAGCTAGTGAGACCGGGAGTTCTATTCATGCAGCACTTGCAAGGGACTACATCTCTCCTCATGCCGTCGATCCCACTTATTCGAGGTGGTTGCATGATCGTATCAATGAGCATTTGCGTGAGCTGCATGGTTCTTATTAGCTATTAGTACTTATTTGTGTTGGACTATTTGTATTGGGTTGTTTTTGTAGTAAACTATTTGTATTGGACTACATATATAAATTAGTACTGTGTCAATCTCTGGATTGTATTGGACTACGACATGGTGATCAGGACATAGTCCCTACAGCCATTCGACTGGCGAGGCAAAAACTATGTAGCCGTTGATGAAGTTGACTGTCCTCTGACCCTCATCCATCGGCAATGATGATACGACAACCAACCAGAGAGGATACTCTGAGATCCATCTGAGTAGGACGTATACTCTGAGAGATCACCTTTACAAGAATGATATCAGTAGTGGGATTGAGTGTTGGAGGAGATATTATCAGAGTATACGTCCTACTCATATGGGTCTCTCACCGTTACTATTTTTTTCTGACAGCATGGTGGATGTGCTCCGTCAACAGATTCTTGCTCCGAGCCAAAACTTTGCCCCGGAGCTTAAGTGGACATCCTTCGTGTAGAGCTCGAGTGAGAGGTTCCTGACAGCATGGTGGTCTCCTTTGACAAAGTATCCGTGCTCGTCCCACATGCTGTCAGGAGACCACCCTACTGTCAGGAACCTCTCACTCGAGCTCTACACGAAGGATGTCTACTTGAGCTCCGGGGCAAAGTTTTGGCTCGGAGCAAGAATCTGTTGATGGAGCACATCCACCATGCTGTTAGAAAAAAATAGTAACGATGAGAGACCCATCTGAGTAGGACGTATACTCTGATTATATCTCCTCCAACACTCAATCCCACTACTGATATCATTCTTGTAAAGGAGATCTCTTAGAGTATACGTCCTACTCAGATGGATCTCTCAGAGTATCCTCTCCGGTTGGGTTGTGTTCTGAGCCATCCGTTCTCACACTTAAAACACATATGAATTAGAACTGTGTTTTGTATTTTCGGCAAACCCAGGGATTAGATTCAGTATTTTGTATTTTGGTTTCTGTATTTTGGCTCCAGCTCCATTTGCTTTAATCTACGGTACGACATGGTGATCAGGACATAGTCCCTGCAGCCATTCGATTGGCGAGGCAAAAACTATGTAACCGTAGATAAAGTTGATTGTCCTTCGACCCTCAGCCCTCGGTAATGATGATACGACAACCTATCACTATATCTTATATAGTAGTAGATGATGTCTTAGTATTACATTATGTGAGTTCATCATGATTCTGTTACATTTTTCAGATACTAGATACGATAAGAACATATACTACACCATATGTACAGAACATAGATGATTCACACTAATGTATGCTAGAATGAATCTTGGGTTGTGTTCTGAGCCATCCGTTCTCACACTTGGCAAAAAATCGAATTTTCTGTACTTTATCTGCTTTTGAAAATGTACTCAAATTACATGATGGTTCCTTTAGTTAGCTTGCTTATGTTATAATTATATTATTTGTGAATATCGATCTTACCAGATGGCACCCATGACCCGAGGAGCGGCATGTCATTTGAGAGAAACAGTAAATGCTGAGGTGGCTCCTCCTACTGTTAAGGAGGAAGTGGCACCGGTAGCTAGTGAGACCGGGAGTTCTATTCATCCAGCACCAGTAGCTAGTGAGACCGGGAGTTCTATTCATGCAGCACTTGTAAGGGACTACATCTCTCCTCATGCCGTCGATCCCACTTATTCGAGGTGGTTGCGTGATCGTATCAATGAGCATTTGCGTGAGCTGCATGGTTCTTATTAGCTATTAGTACTTATTTGTATTGGACTATTTGTATTGGGTTGTTTTTGTAGTAGACTATTTGTTTTGGACTACATATATGAATTAGTACTGTGTCAATCTCTGGATTGTATTGGACTATGACATGGTGATCAGGACATAGTCCCTGCAGCCATTCGACTGGCGAGGCAAAAACTATGTAGCCGTTGATGAAGTTGACTGTCCTCCGACCCTCATCCATCGGCAATGATGATACGACAACCAACCAGAGAGGATACTCTGAGAGATCTATCTGAGTAGGACGTATACTCTGAGAGATCACCTTTACAAGAATGATATCCGTAGTAGGATTGAGTGTTGGAGGAGATTTTATCAGAATATACGTCCTACTCATATGGGTCTCTCACCGTTACTATTTTTTTCTGACAGCATGGTGGATGTGCTCCGTCAACAGATTCTTGCTCCGAGCCAAAACTTTGCCCCAGAGCTTAAGTGGACATCCTTCGTGTAGAGCTCGAGTGAGAGGTTCCTGACAGCATGGTGGTCTCCTTTGTCAAAGTATCCGTGCTCGTCCCACATGCTGTCAGGAGACCACCATGCTGTCAGGAACCTCTCACTCGAGCTCTACACGAAGGATGTCTACTTGAGCTCCGGGGCAAAGTTTTGGCTCGGAGCAAGAATCTGTTGATAGAGCACATCCACCATGCTGTCAGAAAAAAATAGTAACGATGAGAGACCCATCTGAGTAGGACGTATACTCTGATAATATCTCCTCCAACACTCAATCCCACTACTGATATCATTCTTGTAAAGGTGATCTCTTAGAGTATACGTCCTACTCAGATGGATCTCTCAGAGTATCCTCTCCGGTTGGGTTGTGTTCTGAGCCATCCGTTCTCACACTTAAAACACATATGAATTAGAACTGTGTTTTGTATTTTCGGCAAACCCAGGGATTGGATTCTGTATTTTGTATTTTGGTTTCTGTATTTTGGCTCCAGCTCTATTTGCTTTAATCTACGGTACGACATGGTGATCAGGACATAGTCCCTACAGCCATTCGATTGGCAAGGCAAAAACTATGTAACCGTAGATAAAGTTGATTGTCCTTCGACCCTCAGTCCTCGGTAATGATGATACGACAACCTATCACTATATCTTATATAGTAGTAGATGATGTCTTAGTATTACATTATGTGAGTTCATCATGATTCTGTTACATTCTTCAGATACTAGATACGATAAGAACATATACTACACCATATATACAGAACATAGATGATTCACACTAATGTATGCTAGAATGAATCTTGGGTTGTGTTCTGAGCCATCCGTTCTCACACTTGGCAAAAAATCGAATTTTTTGTACTTTATCTGCTTTCGAAAATGTACTCAAATTACATGATGGTTCCTTTAGTTAGCTTGCTTATGTTACAATTATATTATTTGTGAATATCGATCTTACCAGATGGCACCCATGACCCGAGGAGCGGCATGTCGTTTGAGAGAAACAGTAAATGCTGAGGTGGCTCCTCCTACTGTTAAGGAGGAAGTGGCACCGGTAGCTAGTGAGACCGGGAGTTCTATTCATCCAGCACCAGTAGCTAGTGAGACCGGGAGTTCTATTCATGCAGCACTTGCAAGGGACTACATCTCTCCTCATGCCGTCGATCCCACTTATTCGAGGTGGTTGCATGATCGTATCAATGAGCATTTGCGTGAGCTGTATGGTTCTTATTAGCTATTAGTACTTATTTGTATTGGACTATTTGTATTGGGTTGTTTTTGTAGTAGACTATTTGTATTGGACTACATATATGAATTAGTACTGTGTCAATCTCTGGATTGTATTGGACTACGACATGGTAATCAGGACATAGTCCCTGCAGCCATTCGACTGGCGAGGCAAAAACTATGTAGCCGTTGATGAAGTTGACTGTCCTCCGACCCTCATCCATCGGCAATGATGATACGACAACCAACCAGAGAGGATACTCTGAGATCCATCTGAGTAGGACGTATACTCTGAGAGATCACCTTTACAAGAATGATATCAGTAGTGGGATTGAGTGTTGGAGGAGATATTATCAGAGTATACGTCCTACTCATATGGGTCTCTCACCGTTACTATTTTTTTCTGACAGCATGGTTGATGTGCTCCGTCAACAGATTCTTGCTCCGAGCCAAAACTTTGCCCCGGAGCTTCAGTGGACATCCTTCGTGTAGAGCTCGAGTGAGAGGTTCCTGACAGCATGGTGGTCTCCTTTGTCAAAGTATCCGTGCTCGTCCCACATGCTGTCAGTAGACCACCATGCTGTCAGGAACCTCTCACTCGAGCTCTACACGAAGGATGTCTACTTGAGCTCCGGGGCAAAGTTTTGGCTCGGAGCAAGAATCTGTTGATGGAGCACATCCACCATGCTGTCAGAAAAAAATAGTAACGATGAGAGACCCATCTGAGTAGGACGTATACTCTGATAATATCTCCTCCAACACTCAATCCCACTACTGATATCATTCTTGTAAAGGTGATCTCTTAGAGTATACGTCCTACTCAGATGGATCTCTCAGAGTATCCTCTCCGGTTGGGTTGTGTTCTGAGCCATCCGTTCTCACACTTAAAACACATATGAATTAGAACTGTGTTTTGTATTTTCGGCAAACCCAGGGATTGGATTCTGTATTTTATATTTTGGTTTCTGTATTTTGGCTCCAGTTCTATTTGCTTTAATCTACGGTACGATATGGTGATCAGGACATAGTCCCTGCAGCCATTCGACTGGCGAGGCAGAAATTATGTAGCCGTAAATAAAGTTGACTGTCCTCCGACCCTCATCCCTCGGCAATGATGATACGACAACCTATCACTATATCTTATATAGTAGTAGATGATGTTTTAGTATTACATTATGTGATTTTATCTTGATTATGTTATATCCTTCAGATACTAGATACGATAAAAACATATACTACACTATATGTACAGAACATAGATGATTCACACTAATGTATGCTAGAATAAATTTTGGGTTGTGTTCTGAGCCATCCGTTCTCACACTTAAAACACATAGGAATTAGTAGTGTGAGAGCACCGGAGAGAGTGAGAGCGCTGGAGGGGGGGAGGAGAGAGAGTGAGAGAGTAAAATGGTATGACATGGTGAATTAGTATTGTATTTTGGCTCTAGCTCCAGCTCTATTTGCATTAATCTACGGTACGACATGGTGATCAGGACATAGTCCCTGCAGCCATTCGACTGGCGAGGCAGAAACTATGTAGCCGTAGATAAAGTTGACTGTCCTTCGACCCTCATCCCTCGGCAATGATGATACGACAACCTATCACTATATCTTATATAGTAGTAGATGATGTTTTAGTATTACATTATGTGAGTTCATCTTGATTCTGTTATATCCTTCAGATACTAGATACGATAAGAACATATACTACACCATATGTACAGAACATAGATGATTCACACTAATGTATGCTAGAATAAATTTTGGGTTATGTTCTGAGCCATCCGTTCTCATACTTGGAGATAAATCGAATTTTTGCTATTTTATATGACGCACAAATACCGCTCGAGCGAGCCAAAGGCATGCAGCCACTTCCCTCCCTCCACCGCCGTACCTAGTGGAGGTGTATATTCATCGGTCGTAGCAGGGATTACCACCACCGGGAAATCGAACTCCTCCTCCTCCTTAAAGTATTGTAATTAAGAAAATTTGAAATATTTGTGGGAATTTTGAAATATTTGTGCTATGATTGGATTATAACGACGGATATTAGGTTACTCTTCAGGATAATTGATGTCTATTTTATATTAATTTGGTTTGGTCTATATAATTCTTGGATAATTGGTGTGCATTAAATTTGTATGTGCATATTTGGTCTATGTGATTCTTGGATAATTGGTGTGCATTATATATTTGGTCTATGTGATTGTTGGATAATTGGTGTGCATTATATATTGGTTTGGTTTATACATATTTTTGTGAACAGGGAAAGTGCTGTAATTTTTTTTCAAAAAAAATCTCATTTAGCGACGGACTAGTGACCGGTTAGCGACAGATATTTCTAGTTTTCGACTACTTTTCGACGAAATTTTCGTCGCTAAGTGGAGATTTGAAACTGTTTCCAGGTGGCGACGGGTGGTCGACGGAATATCCGTCGGCAACGTTCTGGTGGTATATAGTTCGACGGAATAGCGACGAAAAATCCGTCGACAAGGTTCTGAAAAAGCTTGACATTTTCAGAACATTGGCGACGGATAATCTGCCACAAATCAGTCGCTGTCTCGATGGTGTCGCGACGGAAAATCCGTCGCCAAGGTTCTGGAAATGTCAAGCATTTCCAGAACATGGTCGACGGATAATCCGTTAGTATTCCGTCGCTAATCCGTCCTTTGTTAGCGACAACGATCGACGGACTAGCGACGGAATGATACCCTCTGATACACTGTTACGACGGTTTACCGACATAATATCCGTCGCTAGCGTCTACACAGTTAAGTATTTAATACTTGAAATGGACGAAAGCTCGTCGAAAAGTCGTCGCTAATGCATCGTATTGTGAAGACGAAAAGCCGTCGCTATTCCGTCGCTCTTCGACTACTTAGCGACGGATCATTATTAGCGACGAGCTGATTGCCGACGGATTATTTTGACCAAGATACGTCAGTTATCGGTCGCTAATACTGATTATCGACGGATGGGCGACGGATGTGGCCATCGCTAAATGGACATATTTTGGTAGTGGAAGATTTCTAATTGTTACCATTGACTTCTTTCATTATCGAGCTCGTGATCTAGTAATGATTTAGTGAGAGGTAGGGGACAATCAGTAGGTACGTACGTCGGCTACACCAAAAATTATACCTCATGTTTACGTATTTTCTATTATATTTTGTCATGAACCATGATCATTCTAAGTCGTCCACGTATTGAATAGTGTTCCTTAAAGTAGAATATTTACACTAAGTACGTTTTGCCTGTGATTCATCAGTTTTAAACTATATTTGTCTATTTCATATTCCATTCATAGTATTTCTATCCTAGTTTCTTTTACATTCATATACATAATTTTATTTGATTTGTTATATTGGTACATGTACTTGCTTCGTCCTGTTTGAATAAACCTTTATGTATTAGTTGGAGAACAATATCTAGAGTATTACAGACTATATAAATGAGATCTTGTCTCCACAGATGGATCATGATATACCGAAGACTCTTAGATGTTAGGAGTAGATGTTTTTCTCTTTCGACACGTTTCTCACTTATTTTCTTAGCTAGACTTTTTTTATAAGAAAGTTGCTCCTGAATAGAAGATTCTTTACATCATTTGATACTTCTGATTATTGATGAATTTATTTATATTCTTGTCATGATC